>JXTB01000394.1:1870-68113 GCA_002914805.1 Parasponia andersonii
TTTTCTCCTTGCTACCAAAAACGCAAAGAAAAACCACTGACTTAAGCATCGGAGAGTCTTTGCAGGTAGCCACCCCCGCCTCTCCGATCCTGCTTGGAGTTCAGAGATTTGTGAATTAGCAAGGGCACGTGAACAGTTGGAGGATCCAGCATCAGCAGTTCATGACACGTGGACGACTGGTGTGAAACTGCTCCAACATATATATATAAATTAATTTTTTAAATAATTTAATAAATAGATATATATATATATATATATAGGAAACTCTAGCAGAAAGTAGACACTACATATTATTTTCTATAGAGCCTATATAAATTAGTGAGAGAAAAAAGAGAGTCTTCCTATTCTCTGTAGAACAAAACTCTTGTAATCTCATGTGTTGAGAAAATTGCAAGTGCCTAAAGTGTGAGTTTTAAGAAATTGTACTTACGCAATGCTCATACGTTCATCCAGTTGTACTTGATGCTTGGATTGGATGATCGTGATTTAGAAAACATTAAAACTAGGATCTACTGATAGGCTACAAGAGGTATTAGTTCTATTCTCTTTGTTTATTGCTATTTACTATAAATTAATACTATGCACTCATAGAGTTAATTGTTTTGAGAAAATTTTTGCTTATTCTTGGGCCAATTTTCCGCTGCGAAAATTATTTTTAACTCCAACAATTGGTACTAGAGCGATTATATGTGTATATAGTATTAATTATTTATATGCATGAGTAGATATTGCATTATTTTTTTTATATGTATTTGATGATGAATGGAATGAATTATCATATGATGGATGTATGGTTGATATTTGATCGTTAATTATATGGTTCATTGGGTTTAATTTTTTTTTTTTTTGTAATTTATTTTGATTTGATTAAAATATGTAAACCCTAATTTTGGGGTATAAGCTTTTTTGTATCTTTCTTTCTTTTTCCTTATTATGTACAAAGAAGATAATAGAGATGTTTTAGCTTGGAGCCGACTCAATGCCCCAAAGAACTCACACAAAAAAAAAGTTTTTTTTAAAATAATATATATATTTATATATGTTGTATACATAAATTAAAATATTATATATATATATATATATATATATTCGCACCTGGTCTCGCGACCAGGTGCTTACGGAAGTTTTTTTTACATAATATAATATATATATATAAATTAATATATGAGATATATGTATATATAAATTATATATATAGTTTACGATTAAAACTTACGTAAAAAAAAAAAAAAAAAGGGCCCAAACCCAGGTTCAGGCCCAGAGCCAAATGATTATTTAGATAATTATATGGACTAGACTAGTTTTATAAAAGCTATGTACATGAATATCACTTTTTATAAATGTGATTTGTAAAAATACCAAAAGAAGAGAGGAGGCCCAAGAAGACCAGCGGATAGCTTTCAGGTTTGCGTGTTTTTAACTCTTTGTAAATTTATTATTTTATTGGGTTGTAATTTCCTAAAAGACTCGACCAAATATCAATTTATTTTATTTTATTATTATATTATATGTGATATGTATAACATGTCTATGCAAAAAAACATGTCATTCATTATATCCACTCATAGTCATTTATGAATGTCATGTATACATGTTATATTCATGTTAAAATAGTTTAGTTAGAATATAACTTATTTAATTAGATTAAATAATTAAATAGGAATAAAAAATTGAATAATGTGATTTAAATTTTAGTAATATCACACTTATTTAATTTAGGCTATCCTTATTAATTAGATTAATTAGATTAGCCAAATTATTCTTATAATAATAAATTTAGATTTTTAGAAAATCTAATAATTTATTTAGGACTAATAAGATTGGACTAATAGTTTAACTTAGAAAATTATATTGGATATAATAACTAGGTTAAATAAACCATTAGATATTTATTAGTAAAAACACATAAGATTTTAAATAATGAGTGGGAGAGGAGTATATGATAATATATTCTACAGTCTCCATTATTAATTAAATACCGTGAGATTTAATTGGCACTTAGAGATGATTAAATTTCGTCCTCCCTACGGAGGGTGTCCATTTAAATTAATAGCAAGGTTTAATTTCCAACATATAGGATTTTAGAATATATTTCAAAATTGACTTACCCTACGACGACAATTTTGAGTTAAGTTACTAAAATCTAAAATAATGGTCACACGCATGAGGATACAATTAAATTGTTAATAGTATCTTGACCATAAAACGGTAGTTAATAAAGAAAAGAAAATATGAGATATTTTGATGTTTTATTTATTAATTAAGAATGCCTCAATTCAATTAATAATTATGTGACATATCCTACTACGGTACCTAATTAGAGAAAATTGAATTTGTAATTAGTAAATAAATTTATGTGTTTACTTATCTGCATCATGCATCACGTTTACTATTTCGAATTCTTTGTGATATTTATTGTCAAATATGTTGAATATTATTTTATTATATAATTTCAACAAACATGTCAATCTCGAATCCCATTATTACTTTACTCACAAATAAAAAATTAACTGGAGATAATTTTATCAAGTGGAAAAATAATATGAACATCGTGCTTGTTAGTGAAGACTACAAATTTGTGCTTAAGGGGGAATGTCCTCCACAACCCGCCGCTAATGCTACTCGTGTTGTACGAGAAAGCTATAAAAAGTGGACTCATGCCAATAATAAAGCTCACTGCTGCATGGTAGCAGGCATAACCGATGTACTTAGTGCTAAGCACGAAAAGATGGAGACTACTTATGAGATAATAGAGTCTCTCCATGCCATGTTTGGGCAATAATTTGATCAATCTCATCATGATACCATTAAAAAGGTTATAAATGCGAAGATGAAGAGAGGAACTCTGGTGAGAGATCATGTTTTGAATATGATCAATTACTTTGGAGAGGCTGAAGTTCACAGGGTTATGATCGATGACCGCACACTAGTAAGTATGATTTTAGAATCACTCTCACCTGATTTTCTTCAGTTCAAGAGCAACTATATTATGAACAAGTTGAATTATATGATGACTCAACTGCTCAATAAACTGCAAACCTTTGAATCAATATCGAAATATAAAGGTAAAGATGGCTCAGCAATTATTGCAAAAGAAAATCCCTCTAACAAAAACAAGAAGTGGAAGAGCAAGGGTGCCTCTGGATCTAAGCCTAAAAAAAAGCAAGAAGGGCAATACAAGCACCAAGAAGAATAACTCCAAGAACAAAAAGCCTAAGGGAAAATGTTTTCACTGTAGAGTTGATGGGCATTGGAAGAGGAACTGTAACAAGTATATCTCTGAATTAAAAAAAAAAAAAAGAAAGGTATATATGATTTACTTGTTTTAGAAGCTTATTTAGTAGAAGAAGATTTATTTGATATATCTCTCTGGATAGTTGATTCAGGAGCCACTAATTATGTTTGTTCTTCTTTTCAAATACTTAGTTCTTCAAGGGAGCTTGCTGACGGGAAACTCACGATGAGAGTAGGCAATAGAGCCAAAGTTTCGATAAAAGCAGTTGGAGTCGTCCTCTTCATTTTAGAAATAAATTTTTATTATTGAACAATAGTTACTTTATTCCTAGTTTTCGTAGGAATTTGATTTCTATTTCAAGAATATTTGAATAAATATTTGGTGCTTCTTTTCTTAATAATGAGATAATTATTTTTAAAAATGGTTTTAATATTTGTTCTGCAAAAGTGGAGAATGGACTTTACATGTTAAGGTCACGAACAATCACTGCTTAATACTGAAATATTTAAAGTAGAATATCCCAAACCTAAAAAGTAAAAAATTTCTCAAGACGACGATACATATCTTTGGCACCTTAGATTAAGGCATATCAATCTAGATAGGATAAACAGACTTATAAAGGATGGTCCTTTAAGAGTGCTAAAAGTTGGTACTCTACCAGTTTGTGAATCTTGTCTAGAAGGAAAAATAAGTTAGAGACCTTTCTCAGCAAAGGGCGAAAGGGCCAAAGAACCGCTTGAGTTTGTGTATAGCGATATATGTGGTCCATTGAATATACAAGCAAGAGGCAGTTATGAATATTTTGTCATATTTATTGACGATTATTCACGATATGCATACATGTACCTAATGCAAAGAAAATCTGAAACCTTTGAAAAGTTCAAAGAATTCATAGCAGAAGTTGAAAAGCAATTAGGTAATTCATTAAAAACTCTTCGATCAGATCGAGAAGGTAAATACCTTGATAATAAATTCAAGGATCACTTACTGGAGAATGGCATTCTATCCCAACTCACAGCATCTAGAACACCACAACAGAATGGTGTTGTAGAAAAGAGAAACCGAACATTGTTCGATATGGTTAGATCAATGATGAACTACTCTTCCCTACTACTCTCATTTTGGGGTTATGCATTACAAACCACTGTTTATATTTTGAATGTAGTACCTTCCAAGTCTATCAAAGAGACACCTTTAGAGTTGTGGAATGGGCATAAACCTAGTTTACGTCATATTCGCATATGGGGGTGCCCAGCACATGTACTAAAAGGAAAGATTGGGAAGCTAGAACTACGTACAGAGGTTTGTTTATTTGTAGGTTATCCAAAAGGCACGAGAGGAGGTTTATTTTATAGTCCTCAAGAGGAAAAGATATTTGTATCGACAAATGCTATTTTCTTGAAAATGACTATATGACAGACTTCAAACCGCGATGTAAAATTGTACTAGAGGAATTACTTTCTGATCAGAGTAGACCATAACCAATAATAGTTGTTGAATGATAAAATTATAATACCACTATTCTATATCAGAATACCTTGACAACTCGACGTAGTAGGAGGGTTATTAGACCAACTGCTCGCTACAGGAAAGTTGGAGAAGCACATATTACTGTTTCTGATAGTAGCCAAGATGACGCATTGACATACAAGCATGCAATCGAAAATTCTGATAAGGAAAAATGGAAAAAGACTATGAACTAAGAAATCGAATCCATGTATTCCAAATCTATCTGGGAACTTGTAGATCCACCTGAAGATGTCAGGCCCATTAGATGTAAATGGATCTATAAAAGAAAAAGAAGTGCAGATGGAAAAGTTGAAACATTTAAGGTAAAGTTAGTAGCAAAGAGTTATACCCAAAAAGAGAGAATTGATTATGAAAAGACTTTCTCGCCATTAGCCATGCTTAAATTCATACGTATCATCTTATCCATTGCCGCATATTTAGACTATGAAATATGGCAAATGGATGTCAAGACAGCTTTTTTGAATAGTTATCTTGAAGAAAGCATCTATATGGTGCAACTAGAAAGTTTTGTCGCTAAAGGCCAATAGCAGAAAGTTTGCAAGCTACTTAGCTCCATTTATGGATTTAAGCAAGCTTTGAGATCATGGAATCTAAGATTTAATGAGACGACTAAATCTTATAGTTTTAATCAAAATTTTGATGAACCTTGTGTATACAAGTACATCAAAGATAAGAAAGTGGTCTTCCTAATTCTTTATGTAGATGATATTTTGCTCGTTGGGAATAATATGGAAATATTATCTAATATAAATAAGTGCCTAGCCGAGCAATTCCAAATGAAAGATTTGGGAAAAGTAAGTTATGTGCTTGAGATCCAGATTATTCGAGATCGCAAGAACATACTTTTAGCACTGTCTCAAGCATCTTACATTGATAAGGTGCTCATTCATTTTTTGATGCAAAACTCCAAAAAAAAGACAGTTACCTTCTCGACATGGAGTTATCCTTTTCAAAGAGCAATGTCCCAAGACACCTCAAGAGGAAGAGGATATGAGACAGGTTCCTTATGCGTCTGTAGTTGGCAGCCTTATGTACACCATGTTATGTACTAGGCCTGACATATGCTATGCAGTAAGGATAGTCAGTCGTTTTCAATCAAATCCAAGATTAGATCACTGGATAGCAGTAAAGCATATTCTAAAGTATCTTAGGAGAACGAGAAATTATATGTTGGTTTATTCAAGTCAGGACTTGATTCCTATTGGTTACACTGATTTTGATTTTCAATCAGACAAAGATACTCGAAAGTCGACGTCTGGGACAGTATTCACTATTGGTGATGGAGCTGTTGTCTGGAGAAGTGTTAAACAATCCAGCACTATAGATTCTACTATAGAAGTAGAATATATAGCAGGTTATGAAGCAGTATAGCTCATAAAGTTCTTTATTGATTTGGAAGTTATTCCAAATATGGATAAGCCACTAACCTCATACTGCGACAACAGTGGAGTTGTGGCGAATTCAAAAGAACCAAGAAGTCACAAGAGAAGAAAGCATATAGAGAGAGGAAGTATCATCTGATTAGAGAGATAGTACATCGAGGAGATGTAGCCGTTATGAAGATAGCATCCGAAAACAACATTGCTGATCCTCTTACAAAAACGCTTCCAGCGAAGACTTTTGAGAGTTACTTGGAGGGTTTAAGATTGAGAGACATGTCTCACCTGGTTTAGGGCAAGTGGGAAATTATTAGGGTTTATGCCATAAAAGCATATATATTTTTTATATTTGTTGAATTAATAAAATGACATTTTTCTATTTGAATTTGTACATAATTGGTATGTCATTAAATATCAAAAAATCCCTAGTTTATTTATGTGATCATAAATTTTGTATATAAATGTTATATACATGAGGATTAAATTTATGGATAATAAACTAAATATATTCCGTAATAATTAATTAAAGTTTGGGATCTTTAGTTAAATATTATTAGTACGATCCATTAACATATGTAATAGTCTTATCCGGACTATTGATGTGTTGACATCACAATGGAGGTACTTTATATAATTTGATTATATATGATTGGACCAGACATGATTTGAATCTCACATAAATTCCGTTAACTATTAATAATTCAAATAATGTCACTAGATGATCATATATAGATCAATCTTAATCCTGAGTAGTTATAGATTCCTATTTATAACATTATGTTCTTTAACATACTTGTTAAAGGTTTGTTTTTTAATCAGATCGAAATACTTATATCTTAGGAGCATGATGAGATGAGTAGCTAGGAATGTAATTTACAAATATGGAATCCATTCTTTCCATTAAGAAGCTAGAAAAATGATTCCCTTGTGTATTGATTTAGAACTTGAACAGTTTGAGTACTTAATTTATATTAGATTTATAAATTAATTGTTCATTAGAGAATCAACGGTACACAAGGATAAAGATGTAATTAGAGAGATAAACGGAATATAACCTAACTCCAATTACGAATTGTCTATGGAAGATTGATCTACATATAATGATTAAATCGATAGACTACTTATTGTTTTCTAAGTAAATTAATTCTGTAATTTCAATAGTGTAATTCCAGATTTTTAGTGGAGTAATACTGGAATTAATAACTTAGAAAAATTAATTAAAGAGTTTAATTAATTATCATAATTTATTGGAGCTTGAATTACAAGTCCATAGGTCCCCAATTCCACCTCTTACAAACACTGTACTAGATATTACATTATTTCTGTTACTGCACACTTTGTCTAGATAAATTATTTATCTACAATAATTAATAATTGTTATTAATTAATTTAAATTTATGGTTAGATAAGTTTCCTAATTTGTTTAAATTTTGAACTTAAAAATATCTAATTATGAGATAATTAGATAAATAGAAATTGAGAAAATGACTGAAAGTGAAACACTCTTCTTTGAAAGGGTGAATTATCTACTAGTTTATATATATATATATATATATATATATATATATATATATATATATATATATATTAATTAATTAGATTAAATAGATATATATATATATATATATTCATGGTTTGTTATTAAAAAAACATAAGGCCAAAAGTTAGTTTTTTTTAGTTTTTGAAAACGTTATATATATAAATTAATTTATTAAATAATTTAATAAATAGATATATATATTTATATATATAAAGGAAACCCTAGCAGAAAATGGACACAACGTATTATTTTCTACAGAGCCTCCATAAATTAGAGAAAAAAAAAAAGAGAATCTTCCTATTCTCTATGGAACAAAACTCTTGCAATCTCCTAAAGTGTGAGTTTTAAGAAATTGTACACAACGCCTACACGTTCATTCAGTTATGCTTGAGGCTTGGATTGGAAGATCGTGGTCTAGAAAACATTAAAACTAGGATCCACTGATAGGCTACAAGAGGTATTAGGTCTATTCTCTTTGTTTATTGCTATTTATTATGAATTAATACTATACACTCATACAGTCAATTATTTTGAGAAAATTTTTTATTATTCTTGGGCCAATCTTCCTTTGCGAAAATTGTTTTAACTCTATTATAAACATGTAATACATTCGTTGATCCATGAAAAATCAAACTAACTCCACAGAGAACCACATATGATCAATAACATGCTCCCCAAAAATAAATAAATAAAAGAATTCATTGAAAGCAACCAAGAATTCATGAATTACTTCTAAACTAATTTTGATTTTCCTTTGGCTTTCTTAGAAGCCAATCAGAATCCACAACTATATATGTTTCTTAGAAGCCAATCAGAATCCACAACATATAAGCCAATCAGAATCCACAACTATACATGTTTAGAGGTTGCCAATTCAATTCAGTAATTTTTTTTTTTTACTTATGTATAGGTATATTTTTTTTAGTCGTTGATAATCATTATTTAATAGTAATCTAACGACTATAATAAAAGACGTTCAACATTAATACTATTAATTTCTCATATTTTTACTTTTTATTATAAAAATATACATGATAAATATTCTTTAGTTAAATTGATATACTTTGCATCTGTTGGGGAGGAATAGACTGGACTAGAATTGGAGAGGCTATGGACGAAATGAAGCCAACGAGAGCTTAGATGTGAGTTAGAAACACTAACCCTAACTTCAGGGTTTCGGCTTCGTCCCTAACGGTGACTGTTTGTCCCTCAAGGGACAAGTCTCTTCTATCGTCGTCACTCTATTTCTACAAGAAGCGAAATCAGCATCAGGTTTAGCTGGGCATTGCCAACCCACATGGGACGAAATAGTCTGTTGAGAATGAGAACCAAATATGGGCCAGGGCTTTAATACTCATGGGCCCCAAAGCACACCAGCCTTGTTAAATTTTGGACAAACGCTTGATAGCGAAAGGGCATATTTGGTATTTAATTATTAATAAAAATTGTACTCAATACATCCTTTCTTTCTTATCTAATTAATAAAAAAACCCATTTTAATTTTTTGAAAATTGAGTGCAACGGAGTTAAGGTGGCAACTCCATTCATATTGGTTAAGCCCTATTCATCGTATTAACACGCCTCAACTCAACTCGAATTTTAATTCATTTAATAGTCTAACTCGAAAATAATATTGGCATTTTTTTTTTATTTTAATGAGCCAATTCATGTCACGATCAGGAAAACTCTTTTAATCTACTAAAAAGTTTAAACTAACAAGGAAAAAAAAAATTCATTCAACATATTTAACATAAATACATATACGTTATCGACGAATAAGAACCCACAAATATGTACAAAATATAACTATAAACCAAATAGAAACTCCATATACATATATAAAACTATAAATCAGTATTATCTTAATAATTATTTTTTTTAGAATAATATAAATGAAAATTAATATCGTCGAACACATACATACACTAATAGTCTTTTATAGTTGAATAAAACTTAATACACAAGAACAATTGCCAAGAAGAGAAAGAAAAATCTTAATGCCAGCTACAATAGAATCTTCAAATCCCGCGATAAATTTTAATCGATGTCTTTAATAGCATTAGATCCATAATGGATCAAGTTTGGTTGAAAGATTGTGCATATTGTATTTTGGATGTTATTCTGGCCGATTATGCCAATATTTAATAAAACTTCCAATATTTTTACCGAAAAAACAGAAAGCTTAGTATACAAAAAACACATAATTATAAAGTCCAACTAATAAAACGATTCCCACCATACATAACATTAAGAAAATAATTACCTTAAGAGGGGGTTTTACATGGATCAAATTCAGGTCATATAAGGGATTAGACGAAAACCAATTTAATTGCGTATTAGTTTCAGGTTGACCTATGGGTCAGTTCCGGGCTAAATTACTAAATTATATTATGCGATCAATCTGATTTTGTTATGAACTTATTTATGCAAAATTTAAAGTTAGTAATTTCATGCAAATTTGGAGCATTGCCGTTGTTTCGTGTCTCATATTTGTGTCCCCTAGGTTAAGTACAGGGTAAGGTGGTGGAGAGTAGATGAGGGAAACAGAAAGATGAGTGTGTGTATTTGTATGTCTTTTCCTAAAGAGAATAGAAAAGAGAGTTTCTAAGAGTTTGATTTACAAAGAAAAAAATGGAAAAATACGATAAGTCAGTTTTTTCTTTCTAAATTCTTACCGTATTTTTCAAAATAATTTTAAGAAAATATTATTTTTTAAAATTGTAACCAATAATCGGTAACTAGTTTTTGAATACAAAACTAGTAATTAAAAGTATTTAAAGTAAAAAAAAAAGGATAAAAAAATATTTTAACTAGTAATTAAATTAGGAAAAATAATAGAAATGACAAAAAAAAGGAAAAAGAATGTGTTATAATTGATAATTAATATCCATTTAAAAATGACTTTTTTAAAAAAGAAAAGAATTTTAAAAAATGACATTTTTCAAAAAAATAGGATACTGAAACTGGGAAAAAAGGACCCACCATATTTTTCAAAATATTTTCTAAATGGGCTGTGTATGGCCTAATTTTCTATAATAATAATTAAAAAAAAGGCACACAGCCCAAGTTAATATTGGTTTTGATAAAAAATTTGGTCAACTAATAGCCTCAGTGAAAAAAGGTTTTTCCTCGTAAATTTTATAAAAAAAGGTCATTATGTCTTATCACCAATCTATATTTAGCTAACTACCCTAATTAAAGAGCCAAAATATTCTCCTTTCTAAACTTTGGCCGCTCCAAGCTGCTTCATTAATCTCTTCCATAAATCTTCATCGATTTCGGAATTGGATGAGGCAAATCATCGTCATCAAATTTGGTTTGGGTTTGTTTTGGACAGGATAGGATTTTTACTGGATAGCGGGAACGGCTGATGAGGAAATTTCAGATTTTCAATTTTTTTTCATTAACAAAAATGTCTTCTTTGCTAAATAGGTTATAATTTTTCTATATTTCACTGTGACGTTTAAAATAGGGTCAAAAAATTAATAATGGCCCTAATTAAAGCCTCATTAAACAACATGGATGGAAAACAACAATAACAGCAAAATACAATTGAACCAAAAAAATATAAGAAATGACCGGAAGAAAAAAATTAAAAAACGACAATAACCAGATAAACGACAGTAAGAATAACAGAAGAAGGAGAAACAAAAATAAAATATTCAAAAGAAAACGACAGTGATATGAATCATGATAAAAGACATTTAAAAAAAAAAATAAATAAAACCCCTAGAAAATCGAATAAAGTCAAAGAAGCCCAAAATGATGTGAAATTGACATGCTTTATATCAATTGAGATAAGGAACAAATAGGTATTACTGGTTCGTACATCAAACAGTTCATCGTGATTAGAGACAAGATTCCTTTTGCAAGCAAATACATAATCTTATAATTAACTTAATTATTATTCGTATATCGTTACAAAACACGATCGCAAAAAGCCAAAATAATACGCGTATATAAACAAAGGCAAAAAGCAAGCATCATATATTGCATATGCCTTGCCTTGCAAGTCCGTCAAGTACCGCAAAAGTCCAAAAGCTACGACATATCTTCCTCCTAAATAAACGTAAAAGGGATTTAAATCGCCGAGACTTTAAACCTTGTCGTTTTGATTGCATGGGTGACCACTCTTGTTTCAGTTACTTCGCGTGTTACCAACAATCATGACTAATGAGCCACAAAATATGTATTTAATCAACAAAATAAATAAATTCTAATTGGTTTCCTTTTCCTTTTACGAAACAAACGTAGGCTACGTAGCTAAGTCTCCAAGCTACTTAGAGAAATTAACCACACTCTTTCTTGTCTTTGATATGAAACATGCATTGATTTCTGCTTGCCACGTCTGAACTATGATGTACCTATATAGAATCTTTTTTTTCCTAGCATAAAATAATGTTTTTATAGTCCTTAATTAATTCTGATGTTAATTTTCCACCATTTTTTAAAGTTAAATTATTTTAGTGGCATGTACTAGGTAACTTATTTACCCACGTAATGAAAGCTTGATTTAGCAGAAACATCGTAAGCCCTGGAAGCAATAATGGTACTTATTTTAGTTAAGTCTTTAAGCTGGACTAAAAAAAATGCAGTTTAAAGGAAGATTCAAAAGCATACTTTGAGTAGGTCTTGATATAAAAACTAGTCCGTTTACTAGATTAGTTATTGTGAAATTACTTAGTAACAATAACTACTGAACTCTTCTTCACAAGTTGTTGGCTTTAGTAATTGGTAGAACTATAGAAAGACCAAACTACGAGGAATAAGGAATTAAAAAAAGAAAAAAAAAAAAAACATGCTATTTGTTTCCTTGTTTGATATCTCCAAACAAGCAATATCTTATGCAAATGCCAACTTTTAGTATTTTGGCCAAAAAGAAAAAAAGAGTTTCTAAAAACATACTACTTTGTTTGCCAATATAGAATCAAGTATAACACATCCCAAAATTTCTTTTCCCTAAAAGTTTCTCAAATGAATTAAATTAAAGATTAGCCAAATTGGCTACAAGAAAAATACAAGTTTCTGTAAGAACAATAGCAACATCCTTTAAGATAAATCTAAAGTTAGACCTAATTCTAGCAAAAATATGGGTTATCATATTCTTATTACAAGAAATATGATTACACATGCACCTCTTACTAATAGACTAAATTCCTTGAAGATATTCATCAGTAAACATCACAATAAATTCTTTTTCTAGGCGTCTATCACTAAACATCATAATAATCCCATATTCAATGTGTCCATTTGTAAAACCCCTTATTTTAAGAAAATGTATTGTGGTCTTTTGACTCAATTTTTTTAAAAAAAAATGAAATGAATCTGGACAGATTTGGTCTAGATTCATTTGGACAAAAGTGTAAAGAAAGTTTGAAAATTGGGGTCAGAGTATAATTTTTAAGGGTATTTTTGAGAAGATTTTTAGAAAATTGGGTCTAAGTACATATAAGCAAAATAATGTCCAATTAACTAAAAACTGACATGTGGTGCTACAATTACAAAATTTGGCTATAAATCCCTGAACTTCCTCATCTTCTCCCTCGAAGCCCCTGCGAAGACCCGCCGTTACCAGCCATCGTTGCTCCTCCTCCGGCCACTGTTGGAGCTTGCTGCCACCCAGAAACGGTGTGCTGTCGCCGGATGAAGCTTCCACCACCAAAATCAGCTACATCGGAGCCGCGATCGCCGCGTAGCTTATTTTGCTCACCGGAGTCGATTTCGTCCACCGTTCACTGCGAAACTTATCGCCGTGGACTCATCTTTTCATGGCAATCTGGTGGTAGGTACTTCGCATCTCAGTTTTACTCCATTTGATTTTAATTTCGTTGGACAATTTTATGTGTAAATGGTTTTGAAATTGACTTTTCGATCGGACCGTTAGATTGTACAACTAATATCATTTTTGAAATCTACATTGAAAATAGTGAAAAATGATATATATATATATATATATATATATATATATATATTGACTATGTTTTGAAATGGGACCGAAAAATGAAATCAGACGGTTCAGATTTGCCTCGATTTGCATGTCGTTGGGCCTGCATCCAAATTTGACAAATTATATGTCTAACCTAGGGTTTTTGAGTGCTCTAAATTCAGTGGTAAAATTTGTTTCATGATTTGAAGCTCCGTTTTGAAAAATTAAGTTTTCAAACCAAGGAACCAAAGATTCGAAAACGACATCCGCTTTTGCAAACAACACCCAAACGACGCCAAACTTTCTTCATAGTCTTGTAACGTTAGTTGGACATTCAATTAAGATAGGGATTTGATTACTTGACTCAAAAATTAATTTAATTTATGAATTTTACATATTTTGAATAAAGATAGAATTTCGTGAAATAATCTATAAAAATTGTGTTTATGTCCATTTTTGACCTAATTTGATATATAAACTACTTGAGAGACACGTCACACTGATTGGCGTATCATATATACTGTTTTGGATTGTTTTTTGCAGAAAATTGGATTTTTTGGTTTTGATAGAAAATAGCTATTGAAATACTGAAATTTTTAGAAAATCCAAAATCGTTTGAGAACTCAGTTTTGAGGACTAGAAGTGATTTAATTAAAGAACATTGGATGGATTATTTTGAGATTTTGTAGAAATATGGTATATCCTTATTCTGTCATTCACATAACAATTGCATACATTCACACGTTTACGATGCCCTACATTGGGTGATCGGACTTACGATGCCCCACATCAGGTGATCAGACTTATGACTCTTTTTTAGGTGGGTCAGACTTACGGGTGATCCGTTAGGACACTTTGGACATTATGAATGCATACATGGTTATATATTGGCTTGAATAGATATGTACTAGTTTTGATAGATATTTTACAATGGTTTGGAATGTTTAAACCGTTGGACTATGATTTCCACTTGAGTTTTGTGAATTGTTTTGAATGGAATACTAACCATGCAGGACCTTTAACATAAGTATATTTCTTATATATATATATATATATATATATATATATATATATATATATATATATAAAACTTGAAATCGATTCTCTACTGAGAATTCATGTGCTCACCTCTTTTATTTATTCTCACTTTCAGGTGTTGATTTATTTTGAAAAAATTGTCTTAGTGACTTATCAAGGCTGTTTGGTATATATGTGTCATTTTCCATATCTTTATTGATTGGTTCCTATTCTATACCCTCATTTCCTTTTTATGTCAAATATATTTAGCTAATTGTGGTATTTTTGTTAAGTAGATGTATGAGGATAAATTTTCCTATTAAATTGAGTACTTAGAAATACAAATAATTTTATATAAATTATTTGAATATTGGACATAAGGTTTAAATTAGACTCGTTTTTCTATAATTTATAAATTTACAAATGTTTCTAAACTAATTAATTAGATTTTAACCAAAATTTTAAATGAAGGATTTCCTTGGAAATTAATACTGAAATTAATGTTTTTTGAATATGAAATTTGGTTATTTTTGAGGATTAAATCTAAAAATTCTAAGTACTAAATTTTCTAGAATTTTAAAAAATCACTGTTTAATACTATTTTAACATAAAATTTTTAAAAGTCACGGTCTTAGATTTTCAATCGTGACACCATCAATAATCGTCACAATAATCTCCTTCGAGTCACAGATTTCAACACCATAACCGGCCAATCTTAGCGACAAAAGAAGATCTTTGAACTAAAAACATATTTTGTATATAATATTTGAATACAAAATAACTATGCATATATTTTAGCATTATAGACTTGGAACATAAGCAAAAATATGGCAAAATTTAATATTTTGACACTAAAGTATGCTAAATTTAGCATTCTCATACTTTTTGAAATTTTTGTAACCATCGAAGAAAGAAAAAATGAATACAGAAAAAAAAGTCCATTCTTTTTTTTTTTTTTTTTCCTCAAAGGAAAAACCAATTAAAAAAGGGGTCCATTCTGATTGTTCATTTTTTAAAAAAAGAAACTGATGGTGGGACCAATAGTACTAAAGTATTACAAAGGAGCCGAATAAACAATATAGTAAAGTGGTAGTACTATATAAACCAATGATTCCTCCGAGTTCTCAAACAACTCCCCACAATAGTTAGAACTCAAAGATCTACAAAACCTATTCTTTAAAAAAAAAAAAAAAAAAAAATGGGAAGCTCATCTCTCTTCCCCTGTCTCACAGTTCTATCCCTTATCACAATCATCACAGTACACCAAGGCCGGCCTACGATGGCTCAGCTGCCACTGAGCACAAACTCGAGGTGGATTGTGGACGAAAGCGGGCAAAGGGTGAAGCTGGCCTGCTTGAATTGGGTTTCGCATCTTGAGGCCGTGGTGGCCGAAGGCCTCAGCAAGCAGCCCATCGACGCAATCGCGGGCCGAATCTCGTCTCTGGGCTTTAACTGCGTGCGTCTCACTTGGCCCCTCTACTTGGCCACCAACGACTCCCTTGCCTCCCTTACCGTCAGACAGTCCTTCCAAAGTCTTGGTCTCACACAAGCCATTGCTGGTATTCAGTCCAATAACCCCTCCATCATCGATCTTCCCCTCATCCAAGCCTTCCAGGTACGTACGTACCATTAGACAATTGCTAATTAATTTCTTTTAAAACAAAAACGGGTAGAATTTTCCTTTTTCCCTTTTAGTTGTATCAATTTTTTCTTTCTTTCCTTCCCCCCAACTAAAAAAGTATGGTCATTTATTAAGATCGACCACTACTATATGGCCACGTTAAAAGCGTTTCACCTGTCGTTTAGTCAAATTCACTTCCCGTGAGGCCCGGGGGTAACGCAATAGATTATGTAAAATTTTTTTTTTTTTTTTTTTTTTTTTTTTTCCCCCTTTCTGAAAGACAAAATTTTTTGTTTTAAAATCAGTAGTTTCGTCACTTCAGATAAGAACGAAGACTTTTATGGTTAATACTAGAATAACAAGCAGCAATTATATGTAACTTCATCTTCCTTTCTTTTTCTTTTTTAATTATTTAATCATACACTCGAGGCCCTTTTTTTGGCCTCGTTTAATGCATGGGACAATGGATTGGGATTAACATTCTTCGTCCTAATCCTGTGTTGACGATGGTAACCTAGTATTGCAACAAATAATCTAAAACCTATAAATAATTCTGTGTGTGGGATAATCAATTTCGTTTAAAAGTGTAGAATTATGAATCCCATATTCAATATTAACGAGAGCCAACTTTATTTCACATTCTAGTGCTAGTTGATTCCACCTTAAAGTAATTTTTTTTGTTCTTTCTATATTTAAGTTAAATTAAATGATAAACGAACCTATTGGTGCATAACCTACAGTGAAAGTCTTTTTTTTCTTCCCCTTAAATTTTAAATTTTATCATTTTGCTCTTTAAACTATTAAAAAAAAAAAAGTTTCATTTTAATCATTTTCTTTTTATATTTGGTGTTATTCTTTAAAAAGAAAGAGTATATAAGACACGAGTGATCTTCTGCTCTGCGTATTTCATAAGCAGAAGCATATATAAATACTATAAAGAGACTAAATTTGAATAGAAGTAATTTTAAAATGATTGGTTGGATAAAAATTTGTTCCATATTTGACAATAATGCACTTTAAAATTGTCCAAAATATTATATTTTGTTAAAATCAATAATATAAAAAAAAAATGTGTCTAGTGTGATGTTTCTGTTAAGAATAAAATATAATTTACAGTAAAAATAACTAAAATGAAATAATTTTTAATAGCTTAAAGATCAATATGACGAAATTAAAATTGTAGGAACTAAAGCCAGATTTTTTCCGTAATTCAAGGCCCAATCAAGTTCTTTTATCCTAAATTAAAACACTTTTATTCCATGTTAGCATTCCCACTTAAGAAAAATATTTCCAATTCAATCATTTTGATATGAAAAATAGAATAATATTAAGTGTATCTCAATCTAATCCAAATTATTCCAATATTGTATAATAATCCTATTTAATCTGGCACACCCACTGTGTATAATATAAATCATCTCATGTATTACTTTGCAAATTAGATATCTGCCCTCCAATATTAAATTTAAAGCAATATATTTTGATGGGCACCGGCCAAACGATTCCCTATTTTATTGGTTTAAGTAAAGCTCTATGATCTTTTAAACAATTTCAGGCTGTGGTATCTGGCCTTGGAGACAAAAATGTGATGGTCATCTTGGACAATCCCGTAGCCCATCCCGGTTGGTGTTGCGGCAACTTCGAGGGCGATGGCTTCTTCGGCGACAAGTACTTCGACCCGGACCTTTGGATTAAGGGCTTCACTCGGATGGCCACATTGTTCAAAGGTGTTCGTAATGTCATTGGCATGAGCTTGAGGAATGACCTCCTTGGCCCCATGCAGAATGTAGAAGATTGGTACAAGTACGTATTATTATTAGGTACTTGAGAAATGTTAGCTACAAACGTGTCTCTGTCGTTGCTTGGCGTGTGTCCCATCATACTAGTGCTAATCAAAGCTCAGTACTAGGGATTCTTGAAGTTGAAATAATCTACTTTGTAACGTGAATGGTAGTTTTAAATTTCTAATACTTCGATCATATTTCTATAGGAACACGGAAAGAGGAGCTGAGGCAGTTCACTCGGCAAATCCAGATGTTCTCGTGTTTCTCTCAGGTTTGAGTTACGATCAAGACTTGTCGTTCCTGCAAAATCGCCCAGTGAGAGTCACATTTTCCAGGAAGCTGGTTTTTGAGGTTCAATGGCAAGCGTTGTCCGATGGGAAGGCATGGGAAAGTGGTTATTCGGACCAAGCGTGTGGTATGGTGATTAGTAACATGATGAGAACATCAGGCTTCTTGCTGGAGAAAGGATTTCCTTTGTTTGTGAGTGAGTTTAGGGTGGACCAAAGGGGGACCAATGTGAATGACAACAGGTACCTGAACTGCTTCTTAGCTTTAGCAGCTGAACTTGACTTGGATTGGTCTCTGTGGACACTGGTTGGGAGTTACTATTACAGACAAGGCATTATTGGGATGAACGAGTATCATGGAGTCTTCAACTGGGATTGGAATGAGACCCGGAATCCAGGTCTCTTAGAGAAGATCTCTACCCTCCAATACCCTTTTCAAGGTATGTCAATGGAATCCCATGTTAGCATTACCTCTTTTATGGTTGAAACCAAAACTAACATGTGGTGACATATGCAGGCCCCGGTTTATTAGAAGCCCGTCTCCACAAAATTATTTTCCATCCATCAACAGGTCTCTGCGTCCTAAGGAAATCTCTTTTTGAGCCATTGACATTAGGACCCTGCTCTAGCTCTGATGGCTGGTATTACTCGCCCCAGAAGAAACTGACAATTAAAGGAACCTATTTCTGCTTACAAGCAGTTGAAGTAGGGAAACCAGCACGGCTTACAATAAAGTGCACCGAATCTGATTCAAGATGGGAAACCATCACGGATTCGAAGTTGCAGCTCTCTGCTCAGACCAGCAATGGCGATACTGTTTGCCTAGACATTGACTCTGCGAATAATGTCGTAACAAACACCTGTAAATGCTTAAGCGGAGATAATTCGTGTGATCCTTCAAGCCAATGGTTCAAACTTGTTGACAGCACGAGAAGTCCAAAGTCAGAATCTTTTACTAAGATGAACTCGTTGTTGGAGTTTCCAGTTTAGGATTCTGAATAAAAGTCTTTGACTATGGCATGATATAAAGTAACAAGAATCGAAAAGCCAAGAAAACAAACCTAAAGCTCCTTGATATGTGGACAAAATCTCAGCTACTAAAAGATTTGGAAGGGAACCAAAAGTATATGCTATCTAGTAAAATGAAGTTCATGTATACTATTTAGTAAAATGAAGTTCATGTATAACATAGTAGGATCGTTTACTCTTGTTATAGATTTCCTGGAGCTAAAGTATCTATCATTTGGCTCTTTTTACTATAGAAATGTAAGAACTGTCCATTGTGTAGCAAATTATGTTTCCTAGAACTGTCCATTGTGTAACAAATTAAGTTTCCTACTTTCAATTATGTAACGAATTACCTCAGAGAATAGCTTATTTGTAGCTTAATTCAGCATTTAACCATGTAACATCATCTGCATCTGTGACTGTTCATGCCAATACCACACCTCACTTGAAAATACTGAAAAGAATTTAAAACAATGAGATTGATACAGGAACTTGTTCATATTACATGACAGAGTTGAACAGCCAAAAAATTCCTCCATTGTATTTCCTGCATTTTTGGTTTCCACTAGTTCTTTTAATAGCGTGATCCCTGTCCAGAGAACTTCTGCAACATAAAGGATAACTACATCAGACCATCAACAATCAGCATCTAGTTACTAATTTTTGGAAAATAAAAAATATGACTATCATGAAATTTAACTATAAATGGTTTTAATCCACTAGAGACACAAACCAGTCTTCGGAAATGAATACATTTTTGCACTAGCAAAGGTCTGACAATTTAGCAATTGGTTGTTTCTAAGGTATTCCTTGTTCCCCTGCAAGAGCAACATTTAGAAGAAGTGATATGCAAAATTTAAGAAATGAAGATAGAAAAGAAAATAGCGGAGCAAAAAACTAGGCAGACCTTGATATTACACACACATCTACATTGCTTCTACTAACCACATAATTAATAAGCTATAAACAGACTTTCCATAATAAATCTATTTCTTCCTCCTTTTGCATGAAAAAATAGTGTTGAAATTCAATAAGCATAATCGTAACTGCATCAAAATGTAGCAAAAAAATAGCACTTAGTTCTAAAAGACTACTATTCTCTAAAGCACCAGAGTATAAAACAATATAAAAGATGATATAAAACTAGGCAAGGTCCTTTAATTAGAGAGAACAAGATTATATAAGCACTTGTAACTTATTACCATTAAAGTAATGCATGAACATGTAACAACTAACTAGCACTTGGCTCTAAAGACTACGAACGTCGTTCCATGAAGCACCAAAATTACGGTACAAAACAATATAGAAGATGGTAAAAGACAAGGCAAGGTCCTTGAATTATAGAGAACAAAGATAATACTAGCAATTGTAACAAGCACGATACTCACAGTTTAGCCTTTGCGGTGTTTAGTCTCGAACATTAAACAGCCATTGCAGCAAGGGAACCAGAACCCGTTGTCGCAAATGACAGAGTGTCTGTAGAGTGTAGATCTATGAGGGTAAATCTGAAAAACCAAATATTTCAATAGTCAAATTGAGTTGAGAAAACAGAACCAACAGAACAAAGTAGAATCCAAAATCCGTAATTTAATTTGAACTCAACCCACAGTGTGCAAATGTGGCAAAAGCAGCTTGAATGTTACCTTTGTATGTAGTCATGTAACCAATCAATTAGCTTTTAAATCTTAAAAAGAAAAATCTTGCATTAAATGTTGAATAAGTTATAAGCCTACTTAACAAGATAAGACTTCAAAAGAGAGAGTTATCACGACCCTTGAAACCCTTGACTTCAATAGAGAAAATCTAGAACACAGATTTGAGAACATGTCCCAAAAACAGAAATATAAAACTGAATGCATAAACTAGAAGTGGTAGCAATAGTACCTGAAAATTCAAACTCAGAATAGTGGTTCCGGTCTTAAGATAAGACGGAGACAAAACTGCTTTCTCTGAAAGCATTTGGTTTCTTCTACACATATCCAAACTGAAGCCACAATTTGGTGGAAGCTCCAACACTGCCTGATACATTTTTCAAATTTTAGTGGAATAGAAAAATGAGCTTGTAAATTATAATGAAGGGTTTGAGTTGATGAGCCAAGAAGACAAATTTATTTATTTATTTTAAGGAAGAAGACGAAGTATTTGAGCTTTAAGAATGAGAAAATGCAGAGGCTTTGGAAGTCGATGAGCGAGGTGTCTTGGCGCGCAAGAGAGACGGAGGTTGATGTTTTGTGTAGCCAGACTGCAAAAAAGGAGCAGGTTAGATGATAAACGACAGTAATAATAACGTCTCCTCTTCTACAACCTTCGAACTTGTGACCTTGAAGCAAGATGTTAACACACCCTGCCACCAAGTCTACAAGAGAGTTGTGACAAAAAGAAAACGACAGTGATATGGTAAACGACATCAATTTGAGAAAACGACATTGAAAAAAAAAAAAAAAAAGGAAACACAAGAAACAATGACCTAGAAAATCAACTAATGTCAAAGGGTCTAAATTATGTGAGCATGACCTGCTTTATAAATTAAAATTTAAAAGAAACAAATAGGTATTAGGATCTTATAACAAAATGATCGAAATTTGAGCTTTTTTTTTTTTAGTAAATGTTCATTTGTTAAATATTATAGTAAAATAATTGATATATTAATGTATATGCCAAATTAAAATATGATTTGCTCAGTATATAATCTAAGAATAATATATAAGTAGATGTACTACATATTAAAATACATATATTTGGCCATATAGCTATGAAGAACAGACATGTATTAAACAAAGTGTAAAAAAGTGATATACTATATAATTTCTCAATAATTATTATTTAATATCCAAATGGTTTGTAGGACTTAGAGACAAGAAGTAAGACTCTATCTCTATAGTAAAATATGTTTTCTTTTTTAGAAATTTAATTATCCCATTTAATATTTCACTCCCAAAAGGTTAAAATAAAGACCGAATGGCTAATTAGTTATGTGACAATTTTTTGATCCAAAATTTAGTATTTAACAAAATTAAAAAATTTATAGCTAAATATCAAACTTACTAATAACAAAAATAGAAATACAACAGATTTCACAGGTAAAATTTTTAAAAAATAAATATTTAGCTATAATTTTTAAAATATAAATATCTACTTACCCTAATTTAAAAAGTTGGTCATCCGTGTAATTTTTTAGTAATTTTGAACGAGGGGAAAAAAGCAAAAAACATACGTGCATATGCATTGCCTTGTACCATTAAGAAACATATATTCATTGCCTTACAAGTCTGCCAAGTACCCCAAATCCAAACTACGACATATATATCTTCCTCTCAAAGGAAAAAGTTGATTAAAATCGCCGAGAATTTAACCTCATTTTGATTGCATGTGTGACTATTTTTGGTTTAGTTACTTAGCGTGTCACCAAAATCAATGGGCCACAAAATAAGTACTAAATTCAAAAAGAATTACTTTGTTATTTGGTTTCCCTTCTTATTTTCCTTTTACGGAACATAAGAAGCCATAGTCGAAGCTGCCTAGCGAAATTGCACCTTTTCTTACCTTTGATGGGAAACATGCATTAATTTCTGGACGACACATATGAGATATGATGTGCCTATGTAGGATTTGATCCTAGCGTAAAGTAATATTTTTCTAGTGCTTAATCAATTCTGAGGTTAATTTTCCACCACTCATTAATGTTCAATTATTTTGAATTGGCATGCACTAAGTAACTTATTAACCCACGTAACAAAAGCTTGATTTAGCCATTTAGCCGCTTTTACATCATAAAGCCCAGAGAAAAATGATACTCAACTATTTCAGTACTTAAGCTGGACCCCTAAAGAAAATCTAGTGTAAAGGAAGATTTAAAAGTTCAAGCCACATTGCCGTCAAAAAAAAAAATGAAAAAAATATTTCAAATCACATTCATTCTAAACAATTCTTGATAATAAAGATTGGTCCTTTTATTTAGTTGCAATGAACAAGATAATGAAATTATTTAGTAATAGTGACTAATTAAATTGGTCCTTTTAATTGTTTAGTTGCAATGAACAAGATTATGAAATTATTTAGTAATAGTGACTAATTAAATTGGTCCTTTTAATTGTTTAGTTGCAATGAACAAGATTATGAAATTATTTAGTGATAGTGACTTATTAACTCTTCATCTCATTGTTGGCTTTGGCACCAAACTATGGGACAAAAAATAAGGAAAAAAAAAATCGAGAACACTAGGTTTATAATGATTGTTATATTCCAATTGCTAATACCTAAATTTAACATTTCAGCACAAAAAAAAATCTTTTAATGGCATGCTAAAATTTCTTGTCAACTCTAAATTTATAATATTGACATATGAACAATAAGTTGACGATAGTTAAATTAAAAAATAACAATAATTAATAGGATGAAACCTCCTTTGTCCATAAAATAATATCTAAATACAAATGATGTTTTTTCATAACGATAATAAAGAACCAACAAATCTTATGTGCAAAATATAGGTCGTATTTGCTACATTCTATTAAGACTCTGTATTGTATTAATTAACACAATATTATATTTGATTATGATTTTATATTATATTATTTAATGTGGTATCAAAATTTAATATAATATGAAGAATATTATCTAATACGAAAAAAAAGTTGTATTATAATATATTATAATATTGACTCTCTTTACTTTTTATGTTCTTAATCTCTTCATAATTTTTTCTTGCTTTATTTTCTCTCTACTTTTTTTTCACATCAATTTATTCCTTTTAAAAGTGGTATGTTTATAAATAAATGTTTAAAAGTGATATTTTCAAAACTTAAATTTAGAAAGTGATATTTTGGAAAAATAACATTGTGGAAAATAGTATTTTTCTAAATTAACTCTAAAATGGCATTTTTCAAAACCTGATGTTTAATGTGATATCTTGATATAATGGAAAATCAAATATAATACCGAAATAGAATAATATAATTCAATATACCACAATAAACTACAATATAATATAATACAATAATGCGATATTAAAATCAAATATAATACAATACCGCATACGAAACATTCTAAATTAGAATTCAGATTATTTTATTTTGCGTCGGAGTTGTCTAAGTTATTGCCATTCCGATTGTTGAAAGTGATGGTGGGACCAAAGGGTGCAAACGTATTGTAGAAAGGAGCCAAATAATGCCAATACAGTGAGTAGGATTTACTATATAAGAAGTCAGCCATTGGGTTCTCAAACAACCCCACTCCATAGTCAGAACTCAAAGCTCTTGAAAACTTAGACTTGAAAAAAGATGGGAAGCTCATCTCTCTTCCCCTGTCTCACAGTTCTATCCCTTATCACAATCATCACAGTACACCAAGGCCGGCCTACGATGGCTCAGCTGCCACTGAGCACAAACTCGAGGTGGATTGTGGACGAAAGCGGGCAAAGGGTGAAGCTGGCCTGCTTGAATTGGGTTTCGCATCTTGAGGCCGTGGTGGCCGAAGGCCTCAGCAAGCAGCCCATCGACGCAATCGCGGGCCGAATCTCGTCTCTGGGCTTTAACTGCGTGCGTCTCACTTGGCCCCTCTACTTGGCCACCAACGACTCCCTTGCCTCCCTTACCGTCAGACAGTCCTTCCAAAGTCTTGGTCTCACACAAGCCATTGCTGGTATTCAGTCCAATAACCCCTCCATCATCGATCTTCCCCTCATCCAAGCCTTCCAGGTACGTACGTACCATTAGACAATTGCTAATTAATTTCTTTTTAAAAAAAAATAAATAAACAAAGACTTGCCTTGTGTTATAACTGGGCCTAGAATAAAGTAGGTGTGTTAGTTTGTACGAGTATGTCACTTGAGATAAGAGCAAAGACTTTTATGGATAATAATATATTACCAAGTTGCAACCATATAAGATAAGTAGATAACATTATCTTTGTTCTCTTTTTTTTTTTTTTTTTCTCGATTGTCTTTTGGCTACTCTATGAAACCCTCTATGCCGACCTTAGTGTATAATATATCGTATGATTTCTTAACGTAAAAGGTCACATTGGATATCTGCCTCTTAAATATTACAGATACTTGGACAAGCAACTCAACATTTTATATAATGTTAAAGGAAAGTTCTTTATTTAAAAAAAAAAAAAAAAAAAAACAATTTCAGGCTGTGGTATCTGGACTAGGAAACAAGAATCTGATGGTCATCCTGGATAATCACATGACACAGACCACTTGGTGTTGCAGCAACTTCGACGGCAATGGCTTTTTCGGCGACAAGTACTTTGACCCGGATCTTTGGTTTAAGGGACTTACCCGGATGGCCACATTGTTCGAAGGAGTCCGCAATGTCGTTGGCATGAGCTTGAGGAATGAGCTCCGTGGCCCCAAGCAGAACGTAGACGATTGGTACAAGTACGTATTAGTTATTGAGAAATGCTAGCGACGGACACCTCTATTGAATCATAGACATTGATTGGACTATTGTTTCTTAGCAAAGCTCAATACTAATTTGTGTCAGGATATGGACTTTTTGAAAAAATGTACCATGTCACGCGAATGGTAGTTCTAATACTTGGAATTTCATTCGATCATGTTATTATAGGTACATGCAAAGAGGAGCTGAGGCAGTTCACTCGGCAAATCCAGATGTTCTTGTGATTCTCTCTGGCTTGAGTTACGATAAAGACTTGTCGTTTGTGCGAAATCGCCCGGTGAGCCTTACATTTTCCGGGAAACTGGTTTTCGAGGTCCATTGGTACGCATTTACTGATGGGAGTGCATGGGAAAGTGGTAACCCGAACCAAGTGTGTGGTACTGTGGTTAATAACATGATGAGAACGTCAGGGTTCTTGTTGGAGAAAGGATTTCCTTTGTTTGTGAGTGAGTTTGGAGTGGACCAAAGAGGGACCAATGTGAATGATAACAGGTACCTGAACTGCTTCTTAGCTTTAGCAGCTGAACTTGACTTGGATTGGGCTCTGTGGACATTGGTTGGGAGTTACTATTACAGACAAGGGGTTATTGGGATGAGCGAGAATTATGGAGTATTGAACTGGGATTGGGATGCGACCAGAAATTCAAGTCTCTTGCAGAAGATCTCTGCCCTCCAATATCCTTTTCAAGGTATGCTAGTGAAATCCATTGTTAGCATTACCTCTGATATGGGAGTAAACAAAACTAACACGTGGCGAAAATTGCAGGGCCAGGTTTATCAGAAGTCCGACTACACAAAATTATTTTTCATCCATCAACAGGTCTCTGTGTCTTGAGGAAATCTATGTTTGATCCATTGACACTAGGTCCCTGCTCTAGCTCTGATGGCTGGTATTATTCGCCCCAGAAGAAACTGACAATTAAAGGAACCTATTTCTGCTTACAAGCAGTTGCAGTAGGGAAAGCGGCACGGCTTAGCATAAAGTGCACTGAATCTGATTCAAACTGGGAAACCATCTCGGATTCAAAGTTGCAACTCTCCGCTAAGGTCAGCAATGGTGACAGTGTTTGCCTAGACATTGACTCTGCAAATAATGTCATAACAAACATCTGTAAATGCGTGAGCAGAGATAACTCGTGCGACCCCGCAAGCCAATGGTTCAAACTTGTTGACAGCACGAGATGTCCTAGGTTAGAATCTTTTACTAAGGTGAATCCGATCATGGAGTTGCCAGTTGAGGATTCTCGATGGGAGTCTTTGGCCGTGGCGTGAGATGAAGTAACCCACTGAATGACTACAAGACAGGATTCAGAATTGAAAAGCCACGAAACCAAAACTAAAGTTCCCTGATATATGGACAGAAATCTCAATTTCTAAAAGATTGGAAGGAAAGAAAACGAAAGCATGCTCTATATCGTAAAAGGAAGTTCATTTATGAAATTAAGAGGATCGTTTGCTCTTATTATAGATTCCTGTTGCTAAAGAAGTATTATTTGGCTCCTGCAGTATAGAAATGTAAAAACAGTCCGTTCTGTATCAAATTCATTTTCAGAATTTCAATTATATAACGAGTTACGACAATCAATATATAATTTTATAACTTAAATCAGCACAAAAACTATGTAACATCATCTTTGACTGTTAATACCAGTATCACATCTCACTTGAAAATACTTAAAAAGAATCCAAAGCAAGGAGAGTGGAACAAGAACTTATTCATATCAGGGGACACAGTTGAACAGCCAAAACTCATTATTCAATTCCATTTCTTCCATCAACTTCTTCCACAAGTTCTTTTAATGGCGTGACCCTTGTCCAAAGAGCCCCTGCAACAAAAAGGATGATTACATCAAACCATCAAGAATCAGTATCCAGTTACTCATTATTGGCTAAGCAAAAATATGACTATAATGGCGTTAACTCCAAAGGGTTTTAATCCACTAAGCAATTCTAAGGATACAGAACTACCCTGTCTTTGGAACGAATACGTTTTTGGCGCTCATAAAGGTGTGAGGATTTGGCAATTGGTGGTTTCTGAGGTATTCCTTGTTCCCCCGCAAGAGCAATATCTAGAAGGACAGAATTTCCAAATTTAAGAAATGGAGACAGAAAAGAAAATAGCGGAGGAAAAAATTAGGCAGACCTTTTTTATCACACACACATCTACATTGCTTCCACTACCCAAATCATTAAATATGCCATAGAGGACGCAGGCTAAATCTATTCCTTCCTCCTCCTGCAAGGGAAAAAAAATTAGTGTCAAAACTCATTTAACACAAAAGTTAAATGCTATGTACATGTAACAAATACCTAGCACTTGGCTCTAAAGACTAAGAACAATCATTCCATAAAGCACCAAATTAGTGTACAAAACAATATAGAAGATGGTTCAAAATATAAGCAAAGCAAGATCCCAAACTACAGAGAACAAGATAATATAAACAGTTGTAACTCATTACCATGAAAGTTATGCATGAACATGCAACAACTAACTAGCAAAGACCAAGAACATCGTTCCATGAAGCACCAGAATCATAGTTCAAAACAATATAAAACAAGGCAAGTTCCTTGAATAATAGATAACAAATATAATACAATCATTTTTAACAAGCAAGATACTGACAGTCAAGCCTTCGCGGTATTAGTCTCGAAAACAGCCATTGCAGCAAGAGAACCAGAACCCATTGTAGCAAATTGCAGAGTCTGTAGAGTGTAGATCCATGAGGGTAAATCTGTATAGCCAAATATATTAATAGTCAAGTTGAGTTGGGAAAAAAAAAAAAAAAAACAGAACCAATAAAACAAAGTAGAATTCAAAATCCATATATTTGAACTTAACCCGCAGTGTGTAAATGTGATCAGTTGCATCAACTCCACCAAGAACCAAATCAACTCCACCAAGAACCAAAGCAGCTTGAATATAAGAAAGAAATATATATATTTGGTGCCATATAATGAAGTTTCTCAAACAATGGTTCCAAAGTCGAGCCGTACAATGAACATCATCCTCCGCCTTTTTACTGACCCGTACAAACTTAGTAATATTATGATGATGCGAAATTGCAGAGTCTGCAAGTACGGATTATTAGAGTATATTTCCTAGATTCATGGGTCCCTCTAGTTAATGTAAAATTAATTTTAATACAAGGACAATGAATAAGAAAGAAAAAAAAATGACATGTTTTGGTAGAATTTTGTATAAATCTTAAGACAATAGTTTGTACGGGTCAGTAAAAGCACTTACATGTTAATCGTTATGTACTATTATGGTAATATTATATGCAAGGGTTTGTAATCCTTTGTATAATACGACATGCCGCTTTTCATTTTAGACTGTGCTGTAGTCATCTTATACATGTACGACAAGTCGTTATCTGTTTGTGTTTTCAATTTTTGAAAGAGACGACGCCGTACAATATTCCGCTATTTTTGCTCAACGATTTGTCGTTTTAATGTCTAAAGTTTCCTGTCGGCTGTCACGATGGAATGTTTTTTCTTTTATGTGAATTTAAAGTTTAAACGACTTTCAATACCCCCCACCCGTTCCCCAAAAAAAAAAGTTTAAACGACCTGTTGCCGTTTCAAAAATAAATAAAGCTGTTGGTCTATATACAAACGACACATATGTTATAGGATAAACTCATGCTGTCCATCACCATGACTCCATCTAGAAAACGACATGTGATTCATATATGAGAATTCACTGTTGTTCTTATGTGCAACATATCGTTCAAACAAAGAACAGCATGATTTATTCATTGAAACTGATGTCTCCTTTCCGTGTTGGTTCTTTTATCAAAACAAAATTTTATATAAGAATTTGATGTTGTTTAAAAATCAAAAAGAGTCCATTCGGAAAAAAAAAATTCAAAAAGAGATTTTCCTGAAAAAAAAAGAGATTTATTTTTAATCCTGGACGATATTATATATTAGCAAATCATTGTCGAATATATATTCTCTTTTCTTTTCATTTCAGTAACAATCTAGTTTAATTTTGTAGCGGATAGTTATATTTAAAGTTAATAAATAGTGGTGCATAAGTGTTGCTGCTATTTTTATCAGTTGTCCACGTGTTTCTGAACTGCTGATATTGTATCCATCAATTGTCCCCGTATTCTTACTATCCCGGAATATTTTTAGCTTCAGGCTGAGACGGAGAGGCTGGAGTGGCCACCTGCAAAGACTCTCCGATGCTTAAGTCAGTGATTTATCCCTGAGACTGAATAGCAATGATTTAGCTTTTCTTTGTAAATGTTTTTTTTTTTGTATATTGTATATCATATCTCCTTTCGGGAGGAAACAAGGCTTATATATATAATCCTGGAACTGGGAGTTTTCTAGCTCTCAATCCCAGGATCGAATATCTTTTTCTATCATGACTTACTCAAGAAATCACGGGTCGTGGTTACCGTGACCTCTCTTGCATTGTAGCGGCCTGTTTTCCGCCGTCCCCTACGACTCGAGCTTATCGGAGGTGAGATTTTGACAAGCCGCCGTTCTATCAAGACGACTTTCCAATGCGCGTACCTACCCAGGATCACATTAAATGCTTTGTCTAGGTCTGGAGTGGTGAGCTGCTTCCCACGGTATTCTGGCAGAAGACCCTTGAGGTTCCTAACCCTCAACTGTCGAGGTAAGAATCGGACTAGACCGAATCCATCTAAGGTCTGGAATGGGTTCGGCCCTAGCCTGGGACAGCCCATGGGCCTATGTGGTACTACGTGCGACTTGCCTGGCCTTTAATCAGTCACTCTAGACATGTATCGGACGGTGTACCCTACTTGTAACCTGTTCTGCCACTTAATCGTCTACGTGGTGTATGATTTAGGAACAGGTCCCATAATTGCCCACATTTCCCTATTTGATGGATTCGTATCTATCAAATGGGAAAATCGTTTCTCTGGTCCTCCAATTCGAGGGATACACATGGCTCTCCCACTATCGCTCCTCCCTAATTGCCGAAGTTGGAGCACGCCATCCCGTGTCACAATTTTTTTAAAATTTTAAAATTTTGATGCCTCCATCTTCCTTGCCTTGCTCTCCTCCAAGGAAAAAACTCTTCAGCTCTCCCTCTATAAAAGCCGCATTTACGCTCATTTCTTACTTTACTAAAATCTCTAAGTATTCTAGCTTTCTCAAATCTTAGGGTTTCCGCATCTCCCTTTCTCCAGAACCTTTCATCTTCTTCGATCGCACCTAACATGATGGCCATGAATCAGAGTCAGAAACTCCATCCCGTCGCGATTCCGAATTAGGGTCATTGAGGAGGTAGCTCTGCTTCCCTGGTGGAGTCACTTTAGAGAGGGTCGACGGTCTGGTGGATTGGTACCTTTATCCCTCTGCTCCAGAAGACTCCATCGTCCTAGGGAGGAGACATCTGGAGTGGCTGCGGTTTCCTCTTCCTCCCTTGGTCCACCAGTTCTTTCACCTTACGGGGATTTATCCGATGCAGCTTAATGCTAACGGAGTCATGATCTTGATGGGACTTTCTGCTTTGTCCGTCCTCCTCAATACGGACATCGACCTGGAAGTGATTTTCTATGCCTATAAGCTTACCCTCTTCCTCAAAAAGAGCTCTTACCCCACTTTCTATCTTCAGTTGCTCTCGGGGCGCCATATCTTCTGGGGCTTGACGAGGTCGGAAAGCAGTGGGACTCTCATTCCAGGATATACGCCGTCGGAGGGGCGTGGTATTCTCCTTGGGTAAATGGAGAGCGTTTTCAAATCCTCTCGTTCTTTCTGCAAAGTAAGTACTGAGTCGTGAATTTCGGGTCTGTGCATATTTTATCTGCTTTTACTCATGATATTTTGCCTTGCGTAGCCTCTATGGAGGAGAACAAGTTCGAGCCTCGGCTGTTAGCGGGTCAGCTCCAGGAGCTGGGGGGAATCATCCTCTTCGGGTCGTCCGGGGATTACCGACACATCTAGGCTGTCCTGAATCCCTAGGTGATGAATATGATGCCAAGGTTGGTCTCATATCTCCTCTTCTTGCTAGACATGTGGATCATCACCAAGCACCTTCGGAGCCAGCTTGACGCCTCCGCCCTGAACCGGTTCTAACAGGATGAGCAGGGTCGCATCGCCATGGTGGGTCGTCAGATCACAGCCTCGAGCCAGCTGGCGGGTTCCAATGACTTGGTAGTGCCGATCAGTCACGGGCTCGAAGAGGCAGTGAAGCTCGTGACCGAGGAGTGTGACAGGTTCCGTAGGGAGGAGGCCGCTGTCCCTAAGAGGGCTAAGGGTGAGTTCATTTTTGTATCTTGAGGCTCTATCGATCAGTTCATGGCTACATTTTAACCATATTGCTTGCTCTTTATAGGTTAAGATGCAGGCCCTTCGGTAGACCCCTCCCTGGTCAAGGGGAAGACCGCTGTGTATAAGGCTCGCTATAAGGTCCCCACTGGTCGGCGTTTGGTGGTATCCTTGGAGGACGATGTCTCGGGAGTTATCATCCCAAGAATAGGCTCGGACGATGACCTGGAGGGTCTGTTTGTGACTGGGGATGAAACACCTATAATGCCACCTCCCGAGGCAGGTAGGCTCGTGATCCGGGTAGCACCGGCCATAAAGTTCGTGCATGGCGAAGGGGCGCCTTTGAGCTTACCCAGTGAGCCCTCTACGCTGACCTCTTCTGCCCCCAGCTCTGGCTCGAAGGCAGGAACAGGGTACGGTGCTGCCCGCTCCTGTAGAGAGATTACTGAGCTCAGCGGAGGAGTTCTGAGGTTGAAGTCTCGGCTATCTTTCCCTCTCTCGGTCTCCACGAAGCAGGATCATGATCCCGATTCGTCTAAAAGGAAGGGGAGCCCGGCGGGGAAGAGAGGCAGAACTGCCCCTGCTTCCGACAACGATAACGACGGGGCTACTTTGACTCTCATGAGGATAAGGAGGTCCGTGCGAGGCAGCACGTCTAAGAATGTTGGTCAAGACAAGACCGAAAAATCACACCTGGGCGTTCCTTCAGCGGAGGTGGCGGCTGAAGCCGTTGACGCAGTAGCGATCATCGCAGCTTCTTCTATCGAAGGTGCGCTCGGCGACGCCTTATTCTCCACCGCCACTACCTTTGCCACTCCGGGGGCATCGAAAGAAGTCGCTGGAGCGCACTTGGTGGGGGGTGAAGGTGTCTTCATGGTCGGTAGGGTGGAATTGCATTCCTTAGATGCAGACAATGCCCAGGGAGAGGGTACGGCTACAGAGCCCGAGCTCGAGGCACTCTCTCCGGAGAATGTAGAGCTTGTGGCCAGTTGCAGCATCGCACAGGTTTGTTTCGTCTTACTGCAAGCACCAGGTTCTTGGCATCCTTTCTGAACATTGACTCCTCTTTCTCGTGCTTTGCAACTAGCTGCAGTCCAGTCCTTCTCCTTCTCTCGCGTTAGCGAGCTGACCAGGTAGCTGAACTCCTGTGCCATGATGGCCGAGAGGAGCGAGACTGCCCTTACCATGTTGAGGGCGGATTTTGACTTGTACTAGAGCCTGGACGAGGCTAGGGTCAGCAACGCAGTGGCCCATGCTTTGAGCATCGAAAAGGCTAGGCGCGAGGAGCTAGTTGCCGCTTGGCTGAGGCGGAGACTACCAAGTTGGTCTAAACTGAGGTTGCCAGGCTGACCCAGGCTGAGCTCGAGGTCAAGGAGTAGGAGCTGCCAAATGTGGGGGCGAAGATAGGTTTGGCTTTCATCGCTCGCGACAGAGCCGTCGACGAGACCAAGGAGACGAGGAAAGCCGAGGCAAAAGCCAAACTTGAGGCCTATTCCTTACAGCATAGGCTCGACCGGTCCAACGAAGTAATCCGACATCTCTATTAGGATCACAAAAAACTGATAGAGGCTCATGTCGAGTTGTCTCACAAACGTGACGAAGATCTTGCTGATATTAACAATCTTTTGATCGACTTATCGCAGCTGCAAGCGGAGCTGAGGCTAGCTGTGCTGAGGAATAGACTAGCGGACACAGAGAAACTGAAGACAAGGTACCAGAAGCAGGTGGATGTCCTTTCTGCAGAGAGCTACAGGTATGGCTGGGAGAATAGGGAATTCGAAGGCCACGCAGAGATGGTAATGCCAGACCAGTTCGATGAGCAGAAAGGCATCGAAAGGGACCATTATTCCGTCAGGTACTACATACAGTAATTAGGGGATGAGATTAATATCGTGTACCTTGTTGATGTGTTGAAGATGCTCGACGAAGATAAAGATGGGCCCTCTACATCTGCTTCTGTCGCCAAGGAGATTGTCCTCACTCTTGGTCTACCAGAACAAGCTACGGAGGTCTCTGAGGATCAGCCTGGCGAGGGCACCTTGATGAGCGGAGGGTCAAGCGCGGTCATCTTGTCCAGTGACGATTCCAATTCCACTACAGCTGGTCCAAGCATCAAAGCTGGCGTCGCTTCCCTCTCCAGAGGTAACTAGGGACTCTCGCTCCTTTCTACATTTGTAAAGTGCTGATCACTCCGTGTAGAGCTGACCCCTGTTGTAAGTAACTGTTTAAATAATAAAACGGCATATTCTTCTCATGCTTATTCTGTATTATATATTATATTCATTATTATATTTTTTTGTTGTTGCTTGCATCTGTGGTCAGGGTCGGGCATCGTATACGATGCCATTCCTTTGTTGGTGGTCTACCCGGCTTCCAGGTCTGGCCTAATCGTATATGATGCAGAGTTACTAGCGAATTCCTCTTATGCTATGACCGACGAGGTCAGCTCCAGAGATCGGGACGTGAGTTTCGGCTCACCCAACTTTGAGGATATATAACTTCCGTTATGACTTATCTTAGCAGAATATGATCCGCACGTTTAGCTAGACTTCTCCGACCCTAAATGGGAACACGCTAGGAACTAGCTCTAAGGATTGGTTGACAACTGCTTGGACCCGTCACTTCAAAGGAGAAAGCCTGGGCTTAGCTCCTTTCAGGAGCAAACAAGGCGTTACTACTCCGACGTGTCCTTGCGAGTCCACCCAAGACATGCTCCTTACAAATAGAGACACTGGGTCTGCGTCTGTGTCGACCACGCATCTTGTAATCTAAGTAATAATAAACAGAATTTGGTTGAATTTCTACTTCATGCTTAGTCTTACCCGAACCTACTCCCAACGGGTAGGCCTTGGTTCTGTTCACTTCCTACCCATGCGTAGCTAAGGAGCTCTCTAGGGAGGATCTACTTCCAACGGGTAGACCCTGGTCCCATTTGCCTTTGGCTAGTGCGTCGCTAAGGTGCCTCCTGAGGAGGGTCTGCTTCCAACGGGTAGACCCTGTCCCTTTTTCCTTTAGCTCATACTTAGCTTAAGTGCTCTTTGGGAGAGTCTCATCGCTCAAATCTCCCCCACCCCGTAGGTATTCCTTGAGGGCCGGCGGTGAGTTTTCGCTGCACGGCTTACTATCCTTCGTATGTCCTCCCGGGTTATCGACAAGCGATGTGATCCCCGTGGTGCGATTCTTGGCGAGGTCCGCTAGCAAATGTTTTATTCCGTAGCTCAATTCCCTCCGCGTGTTTTCTTGGGCCATTGGCAATCATTTTATTGCACGAGGTGATTTCCATAGCGCGATCTTTACTGAGGTCTGCTGGCAAGCATTTGACTGTGTAGCCTGATCCTCTTTGTACGTTTTCCCAGGCCATCAGCAAGTATTTTATTGCACGATGTGTTTCCCATAGTATGATCTTCGTCAAGGTACGCTAGCAAGCATTTTGCTGCGCAGCTCAATCATCTTCGTACGTTTTCTCCGGCTATCGGCAAGTATTTTATTGCACGATGTGATTCCCATAGTATGATCTTTGTCAAGGTCTGCTAGCAAGCATTTTACTGTGCAGCTTAATCCACTTCGTACGTTTTCTCGGGTCGTCGATGAGCGATGTGATCCCCGCAATACGATTTTTATGAGGTTTGTTGGCAAGCATTTTTTTTTTGGCTACCCCGCTCTTTCTTCTTTATATGTTTTCTCGGGTCGTCAGCAAGTGACGTGATCCCTGCAGTACGAATTTTGATGAGGTCTGCTGGCAAGCATTTTTTTTTTTTGGCTGCGCCGCTCTTTCCTCTTCGTACGTTTTCTCAAGTCGTCGGCAAGCGATGTGATCCCCACAGTACGATTTTTGATGAGGTCTGCTGGCAAGCATTTTACTACTTAACTTTTCCTCTTATTACATTTTCTCAGGTCGTCGGCAAGTGACATGATTCCCGCAGTATGATTTTTATGAGGTCTGCTAGCAAGCATTTTACTGCATAGCTCTTTCCTCTTCGTACATTTTCTCGGGTCATCAGCAAGCGACGTGATCCCCGCAGTACGATCGTTTTTGATGTCTGCTGGCAAGTTTTTGGTTACGCAGCTCTTTCCTCTTCGTACGTTTTCTCAGGTTGTCGGCAAGTGACGTAATCCCCACAGTACAATTTTCATGAGGTCTGCTGGCAAGTTTTTGGTTGTGCAGTTCTTTCCTCTTTGTACATTTTCTCAGGTCGTTAGCAAGTGACATGATCCCCGCAGTACGATCGTTTTTGAGATTTACTGGCAAGTTTTTGGTTGCATAACTCTTTCCTCTTCGTACGTTTTCTCAGGTCGTCGGCAAGCGACGTGATCCCCGTAGTATGATTTTTATGAGGTCTGCTGGCAAGTTTTTGGTTGCGCAGCTCTTTCCTCTTCGTACATTTTCTCGGGTCATCGGCAAACGACGTGATCCCCACAATATGATCATTTTCGAGGTCTACTGGCAAGGTTTTAGTTATGCAGCTCTTTCCTCCTCGTACATTTTCTCAGGTCATCGGCAAGCGACGTGATTCCCGCAATACGATTTTTATGAGATTTATTGGCAAGCATTTTACTGCACAGCTCTTTTCTCTTCGTACATTTTCTTGGGTCATCGGCAAGCGATGTGATTCTCACACTACGATCGTTTTTGAGGTTTGCTGGCAAGTTTTTGGTTGCGCAACTCTTTCCTCTTCGTACGTTTTCTCGGGTTATCGGCAAGCGACGTGATCCCCGCGTTACGATTTTTGTGAGGTCTGCTGGCAAGCATTTTACTGCACAGGTCTTTCCTCTTCGTTCGTTTTCTCAGGTCGTCGACAAGCGACGTGATCCCCGTGGTACAATTTTTATGAGGTCCACTGGCAAGCATTTTACTGCACAGCTCTTTCCTCTTCGTACATTTTCTCAGGTCGTCGGCAAGTGACGTGATCCCCGCAGTACGATCGTTTGCGCGAATAGCCCGTGGGGTCTGGCACTGTAGGCAGACCCTTTTACATTGCAATCCAAAGCATAAATCTGTGGAGCGAGAACCCTCACCTGTTTTGGAATTAAGCTGTTTAATAATACAAGCATTCACATGCTTCTTATAGCATTTACACGCATCTCACACATAATACTTCTTCAGGTGTTGGGCGTTCCACATGTTTGGTAGGCTCTTCCCGGTCTTGAGTTCTTTCAGGACGTACACACCATTGTCGAGTGCCTTGATCACCTCATAGTCCCGACCTAGTTAGAGTCCAGCTTCGAGGAGTTTCCTGTCCTAATCCTCAAGACCCAGTCTCTGGAGTTAAATCGACGAGCGCTAACCTTCTTCGCATAATAGGACCTGGCCTACTGGTAATACGAGGCCAGGTGGACCAGGGCCATGTCCCTTGCTTTTTCTAGGAGGTCCGTGTTATGGCTTAACTACTGCTCGTTTAGTGAGGCGTTTCTTACCACTTCAGAGCGAAGGGTCGGGAGGCCAATCTCAGTCGGGATCACAGCCTCTGACCCGTAGACCACGATGAATGGTATTCTTCCCTTTGACCTCTGCTCTATAGTTCGATGGGCCCACACGACGGTCGGTAGCTCTTCTAACCACCCCCCTTTGGCCTCCCGCAAGTACTTTTTTTAATATTGCTGAATATGGCCTTGTTCATTACTTCTGCTTGGCCGTTCCCCTGAGAGTAATTTATAGATGAGAAGTTAAGCCTTATATCATACAACTCACACAACTCTTTTAGCTTCGTGTTTTGGAACTGCGTGCCGTGATCGGCATGTATCTCTCTCAGGATCCTGTACCGGCAGATAATATTTTTCCAAATGAAGTTAATCGTGTCTGCCTTGTTGACAGTTACGTAGGCTTTAGCTTCTACCTATTTGGTGAAATAATCAGTGGCCAGAAAAACAAATCTTTTTCCCCTTGGACTTCTAGAGAGTTCTTCGACGATGTCCAGACCCCATTTAGCGGACAGCCAAGGAGTTATGTTCGAATGGAGCACCTCCGCGGGTTAGCGCTTCATAGGGGAGAACCTCTGGCACTTCTGTCAACGTGTTGAGCTCGTATTTCGGCAGCAGATCCCTAGATTCTTGTTGGACCTCTTTGTCAAAGTCTTTCCTTCACCCGTTCCTGGCTTTACTTGCCAGCAGCCCTTCGAGGCGAACGTTATCTCTGCGTACTTCTGTGACTTCGTCTTTTAAACCCAGGATGGCCTCGTGGGCTATCTCTGTCTTCCAATTTGTTTCTGCCAAGGCGGCAAGTATTTAGTCTAGCTTTTGCTCCAGACCTGGTCGTGCTTCCTAGGAGCTCCCTTCGGCATCAGGACGTGTGCTCCTAGTTGTCATTCTTGAGGGTGCCATTCGACGTTATATAGCCTTTTATTCGGGGAGAGCGCGATCGTGAGGCTCCTGTTTCTTCTCTCACGCTCAACTGCTTCCCACAGATGGCACCAAACTGTTGGTGCTATTCTTACCAGCTGTCCATGTATCTCTGAACTGTTGACGTTGTATCCACTAACTGTCCATGTATCCTTGCTATCCCGGAATGTCTTTAGCTTCAGGCTTAAGTCATTGATTTATTCCTAAGACTGAACAGCAAGGATTTAGTTTTTCTTTGTAAATGTTTTTTTTTTTTGTATATTGTATATCATATCTCCTTTCAGGAGGAAACAAGGCTTATATATATAATTCTGAAACTGAGAGCTTTCTGGCTCTCAATCCCAGGATCGAGTACCTTTTTCCATCATGACTTACTCCAGAAATCACGGGTCGTGGTTACCGTGACCTCCCTTGCATTGTCGCAGCCTGTTTTCCGCTGTCTTCTACGACTCCATCCTGTTGGGGGTGAGATTTTGACAAGCCGTCGTTCTATCAGGACAACTTGCCCAATGTGCGCACCTACCTAGGATCACATTAAATACTTTATCTAAGTCTGGAGCAGTGAGCTGCTTCCCACGGTATTCTGGCAGAAGACCCTTGAGGCTCCTGACCCCTAGCTGTCGAGGTAAGAATCAGACTGGGCCAAATCTATCCAGGATCTAGGATGGGTTTAGCCTTGGCCTCGGTCAGCCCAAGGGCTTATACGGTACCACGTGCAACTCGCGTGGCCTTTAATCGGTCACTCTGGACACGTGTCGGTCGGTGTGCCCAACTTGTGACCTTAACTGCCACTTAATCGTCTACGTAGTGTATGATTTAGGAATAGGTCTCGTAATAAGAATTTCATATAGGAGGGTTGTAAATTAATCGAGCAATTAAGTTCTTGTAAATACAATAATAGTTAACAATGTGGACAGAACAAAACCCAAAAAGGGGGGAGGGGAGCATAGAACATAAAAAAGGAAATTGTGAAAAAAAAATGGGAAAAAGATACCTAGTACTATCTTTTGGTAAATAATACCAATAATACTATATCCAAATGTTTGCTTATTTTTGTACTATCTTTTTTTAGAAAAATAACAAATTCTTGCTAAGAAAGACCAAATAATATCTTAGAATTTCTATTTTTCTCATTTTTTTTGCTATTAGTTTACTAGTAGCTGATTATTCTTAAAACTAATTTCCAATTTATTAATAGAAATCATAAACTAATTGATTTTTGGAAACTAGAAACCAAATTAGTTACTAAAAACCAACAACCATATTAGTTTCCACTATAAATATCATAACTATCTAGTTAATAAAAATTGAAAGCCAAATTAATTTCTATCAAAAACAGTAGAATTATTCGGTTAATCTAATTATTGATTACTAGAAACTAAGTTAGTTATTGGAAACTAGTTGCCATAATCCAAAAATGAATATTTACTTCAAAAATATAATTATTTAATTTGAAAACATGATCATATTCTTCAGCGTCTTTGTTCAATGCATTATCCAATTTTTGCTAGAGGGCATTCTACAAAAGGGAAATCACAATAGTTTTCAGGAAACTTTCATTATTTATTGTGATTTGAATAAGAAGCGGCAATGGTTTCTAGGAAGCTTTTGTATTCCTTTGATTTACTTAACTACAAGACATTTTCCTAAAAGTAAACCACGATAGTTTCTAGGAAACTTTTTATAGTTTCTTGTGATTTATTTAGCTACATAATAATCTGCAAAAAGGAAACTATAATAGTTTCTCAAAAATGTTCGTGATTTCATATGATTTACATACGTACAAGACATTCGGCTAAAGGAAAACAAACTAATTTCTACGAAATTTTTGTATTTTCCTATGATGTACTTACGTAAAGGATTTTCAACTAAAGAAAACCAAATTAGTTTCTAGGAAACTTTTGTAGTTTTCTGTGATTTACTTACTTACAGAACATTCTGCTAATATGAAATCAAATTAAACAAAATTGGTTTTCAATAAATCTTTGTGATTTCCTGTTAAACATAAAATATCTTACTTACTAAAATGCCATTACATTTTCCAGCTTTCAAAGTATTTAGAAAAATGACATAAAAAGGTCGTACAGATTTTTATTATTTTTGAAAGATCGTAACTTTGATAATATTTTTCAAAAAATAGGTATAAGTGTCCAAAACTTTTAAAAAAAAAAAATTAGTCACTTCTAACCTATAACTCTATTTTGGAGAAATCAAAACTCTAAAATGGAGTAAAATTATTCTATATTTTTTTTCTATGGCTAATATATTACTCCAAATACTACACCCAAAAATCTCTTATAATAATGGCATCATTGAAAAAGCCCTAGCCTTTCTCTCTCTCTTTCTCCTTGCATCTCCTCCTAATAAAAAAGTCAGTGTCACCCTGCTTGGATGCCAAAGATTGTTTCTTCCCTTCTTCTCTAGCATCCTCTTCTTCCTCTTCCTCCTTGCTTCTTTTTTCTTTTTCAGTTTAAATAATTCCAAATCTAGGTCTGGCTTATAATGCCATCTTTTTTGTGAATTTTAGTCCTAGATCTTAAATCTGAGATTTAGATTTATTTAATAACCTTTTTATTTTCTTTTCTTCTCTACGGGTATGAATCTGAATTGGTATTGGCCTCATATAGTCTATCACGTCAAGAACATAGTCAAGAGCAAGTGTTAAAGATAATATTAGATTGTTAATGGTTTTTATTATCTTTTTCTCTTAAAGAATTAGTATAACTCACATACTTGTTCTTAGTTGTATTTATGATCCATTTTTTCGTTTCCTTTTTTTGAGGAGTTTTAATTTGTAATCCTTATACTTATATTGTAATTTGAAATTTTTTGTTTCGATTAATGCTATTCTCTTAAAGAGTCCGTTTATATTAAAAGAAAATATACACCAAAAAGTAAATTCTCTCTATTTTTTTACTCAAAACTCGTTTTTACCCATAGGATATACATAGAAATTTACTTTTTAGTTGGGATCATTTTTGGAAAATAACAAAAAACAGAAAAGGAAACAAAATTTATGCATACAATGTCGATCCATTAATGGCGGGGCATTGCTGAACGGGTCCATTTTGGTGCATAATATAGTGCCTAGTTGGAGCCCTTCCCTGGTTCATTTTGGAGAAAAACTCCATTTTGGAGCAGGGTTGGAGTTGCCCTAAGAATGGTACGTTTCTAGTCTCCCTATGATCTAGTCATTAATACTTTCGCTGTCAATCTAAAACCTAACCCCCAATGTGTCTAACACATTACACAAATTGGACAAACATTTATATGCGCTAAGAGTATGAAACAGAAAAATCAATTTTCCTCCATTATTATATTTTGTTATTAATTTTTTTTTTTCGTGGAAAGAAATTGTATTGTATTATTGAGCTCACACGATATTTAAACCTCCTGTAATAAAACACCGAGTTAAATTTAAGGGGGTAGCCTGGGATTTCGTTGAGGGTGGCCCCCACTGGCTCAGCTGTAATCGTCTTTAATTGTAAAGACTTTTGTAGTCCAAATAATATCAAGTGACCGAACAACGAAGAAAAGCTAAAAATGACTCGTGGACACTTGCAATTGGCAGAGTTCAATGGTTATCTTATTTCGGAATACTGCGTAGGGTTTTATCAATATTATATGCCATGCTGAGAAAGCACTACAAGACGCACTAAACTAATATGAGTTGGTACTTTGAGCAAAAAGAATTTGAGTTTGGAAGTCTACTTAATATAAATTCCACTCAGTTCTCTTTTAATTTTTTTTCTAATTCAAACGAATACGTGGTAAGTTGAGATTGCTTTTATAGTTCTTGATCTTGATTATGAAATATTTTAGCTACAACTAGTGCTTAGTAAATGATTTGCATTATATATATATCAAACTATTCCCTGTATGAATTGCTAATAAATAAAAATGTTGGTAATTATTGGAAACAAACTGGTTGATAGAAGATTTCAAAAGTGATTAATGTCACATAATCCAACCACTGTATAATAATATTTTGAAAAGCTAAAAAATATAGATTTTGACTTCTAATTCAATTTAATCAGAATAATTAGAATCTATATTAAGCATCGTATCAATACCAAACTCATGGATGATAAATATATACAACGTGTTTTATGTTCTTTCGCCATTTGGCGAAAGAGAGAGAGAATGAAACTGTGATTTATAATAGCCTAAACCACCTGGAAAAGGCGCTGATGATCATAAACTTGGGATTCGACTTATCCTTCTCGTCACTTGAAATTGTGATTGTTTTGAAAAATGCTTCTTTCACAAATAGAACTTTCAATCTTAGATTTAGGTTGATATCACCATCGGATTGGCATCCTTAACCCCACCATTCCATATGATTTAATGAGGAAATATTTATACCATGCACACAAGAGCGTGACTGAAACTAATCTACAGTACAATAATAATAACGAGAACAATTAAGTTCACCTGTCTTTAGACAACCACCATGCCCCCACCATTGTCTTCTTCAACTAGCTAGTGGGAGTCTCATAATACGGAATGTAGGGTTTATTGATTACGTGTACATATGTATACACAAAGCTAATATTAGCTATATACAGATATACATACCTTATCCAAGTAAAGTCAACTAATTGATTTTTTTTTTTTTTGAAACGAAGTAACAAGTACATGAACAAAACGTTTCTAGAACAATTACCAAGAGTAGCTATTAAAGTAGGAAGGAAAACTGGTTCATCAATTAACCACATTACTATTGTCACACTTGGCTGTTATGAAAGAAGGCGTAGTCTTATTCAATGCATGCAAATGGAGATACATAATTTCACTCAGATGTCAAACTTAATTGGTAGAAATATTAAATATGCATACACACGACTCGGAATTTTGGACTTAACATAAATGATCCATGTATAATATATGGTTCCAATATGCAGTCTGACAATACATAAATATTTGGTCTATATCTGCAGAGTGCCGATATCTGAAGCTGATTATATAATACCGCATATAATATTACTAATAGTAATAACCATAACAATAGTTAAAACATGTTTGAATCATCAGAGTACGGTACCACAGTTCACCAACCTAGGCTTGAAACTCACCAATAGACCATTCTTCATGTAAAGTGTGGTTGTGACTTTTGGTACAACGTCCTGTACTTCCAGAATTTTAACTCGATACCTCAGGAGTATAGAGGCAGCTATCATTTTCATCTGCATGTAAGCGAACGATTTCCCTAGGCACAACCTCGGACCGCCATTAAAGACCGCGTACTTGAACTGGTTCTCGCTCACGAACTGACCCTTTTGGATCCACCTTTCGGGCTTAAACTCTAGGCAGTCCTTTCCCCATATCGACACCATTCGAGCCATCGAAAACATGCAGTACAGAATACGTGCACCCTTTTTAACGACGGTTCCGTCGGGGAAAACGTCGTCGTTTGTGACCTCTTTGATGTCAATTGGCACTGGCGGGTATAGCCTCAGGGACTCTGTTAAGGCCGCTTGGAGATACACCATTTGCTTCAGTTCTTCCACTGTGAAAACTGTTTCAGACAAAATTTCGCCGTGATCTTTCGCCTCGCGCCTCGACAAAATCTCATTGATCTCAACGAGGATTTTGCTTTCGATTTCAGGGTTTTTTGTCACTAACCAGAAGAACCATGCCAACCCCACCGAGCTCGTGTCGCGCCCGGCCAAAATGAAGCTTATGCAGAAGTCTCTTAGATACTTGTTGGAGAAAAGCTTTTGTTGATCATCAGTATTATTATTGTCCATGAGCCTTGACAAGAGATCAGAACGAGCATTTAAGCTTCCTAGCTTGGCAAATTCACTCCTTCGATCCACAACTATCTTTTCGGCAAAGTCATGGACGAATTTGGTTGCTTCCTTGAGCCGCTTCTCGAATCCGAGTCCGAACAACTTCATAGGCTTCCAAACAAAATGGGGTACCAAAAATCTGAACAGAGTCAACTCTGTAGCTTCTTCAAAGGCTTTGGCAAAAGGGACTTCGGGTAAGTCCAGAGCCAAACACCCTGAATCAACACCAAGAGCCGCACTACAGATATTGTCAAAGGTAAAACGAAGAAGCAGTTCTTGAAGGTCAATGGTACCTCTTGAGTTGACCAACTTGTTTATCAACTTCAACAGCTTCTGCTGTACCAAATCCTGCATTGTCTCAAGTGAGTATCTCACGAACCGGCTCGAATGCATCTCAATTGTTGCCACTTTTCTTTGCTGCTGCCATAACTCGTCATCTGCATTAAAAATACCGTCACCAAGAAGATCACGAAACCTCTCTCTATAATACTTGCCTTTTGGGAAATTTTTGCTTCTTGTTTTGAGCATGTATTCAATCTTGGAAGGATCAACGGTCACGATTCCATGAGCACCTCCCATCCACATTCCCCTATAGGGGAAAGTGCCTTGGGTTTCGATGAAAGCCATGGTGATCCAATCGTAGATATCATTGATATTGATCATCACAGAGGGTATCAACCCCATTACAGGCCATAACATAGGACCTTTGTTGGTCATTCTCTGAAGAAAACAGCTAAAAAGAAAGAGTCCCAGAAGAGCAAAAGCTATGTCCCAGAAAGATAAGTGAACATAAACCCATCTGAGAGATTCAGAGAAGGCCATTTTTTCGGTCATTCTTTTTGCTATGTTACAACTTTTTGGTACTATAGAGCTAAATGTGTTGTGAAATTATAAGAAGCATTATAGAGTAGTATTTTTTTCTGATAGTTCATGAATGAGATAGGTAGATAGACCATAACTATATTGGTTCTCAATGAGTCATTTTGGCAAATTAATTGAGTGGAAATGTACAAGAGGGAATTAATGAAGTACCTGTTTCTTTGACCCTCTTTGGGAGAGGAGGGGGTAGATTAAGCGGTGGTACGTAGTTGGTAGTCAAAAACGGTGGAATATGAAGAAAACGACACTAGTAAAGCGTCACTCGAGTAAATTTAGTCGGTTTTCTTTTGAATCGTTTCGACGTGTCCAAATAGTTTGTTATAGAGACGAGCTTCGAGACTAAGCTTTTAAAAAAATGGAAGGGAAGAAAAAAGAAAAGAAAATGAAAGGTTTAGTAAATAGTCATGATAAAACATTAATCAATTTATTGTCAACATGTCTTCTTCTGCACTGGCCCATTGGCAATATGTCCATTTGGATCCTTCAAGTCCATTATTTAGGGGGAAAAAATAGTTTCTGTGCCTGAAATATATTGTATCACTTTACCTTCTCTAATTATAAAGTTACCTCCCTTCCCTAAAAGTAATCATTCCATCAAATTAATTGCGGAAATATATGAGTGTTGCCGTCAATACATGGGTCCTTTTAGGTAATTTAATTTGCAGTTAACTGGTATCCATCCCATCATGAGCAATGCAAAGGGACCAATTATAATTTTTAGCACAACAATTAATAAAAGTGTAAGGCCATATGCAAATTTGAAAGTGTGGAATCTGTCCATGTGTTTCTAAGTTTTCTTATAATTTTCTAATAAGTACATATGTAAATCTAGTTATAATACTACGTTTATTTGTGTAGATTTTGTACTATATGATCTTTAATCCATATAGATTTTAAATTCTGTTTACTAGATTTTAAATATGAGAATTTGCTTCTTTGATTTAGATCTATAATACAGATGAGTTAGTTTTCTTTTCAATGGGCATAAATCTTATTTGGTGTTAGATATTAGATGATATTAGGATTACAAATAAACCAAATAGAAACTCTAAATCATTCATGCTAAATTGACAGATTAAGATTTATTAAATATACCTGAGTCCATGACTAATCTGTAGAAGATTAGAGATAGAAAGATCGAAGGTGGAAGCGTGAACAAGAGATGATGTTTTGAGGGTTTTGATCTTCTATAGCCTAGAGACTAATGCCACTAAGATTGAGTTCTCTGAAACTGATAATGAGTTACAGAGAATTGAGTGTACGTGATATTTTGGCTTCAGGGACTCTAATAGGTTCTTTAAATAGTTTCTATTAGATATCCATCAAACTGAACTAGGTGATTAACAAGATATTTACATTAGTATCCATATCCAGTTAGATATCCTGACCCACCCTTAATTAAATCACTTATTGAGTCTACTTAAGAATAATATGTCCCAAAATAATTGTTTAAAATATGTGACCCAATTTAGGAAATAGAATTTCCTAATAATCTCTAACTTGGGTCACATATGCACCATATATAATTGTATTATAAACTGAAGTGTGGCAATGAAATTGCCATATTATTTCCGAATATCCCCGAAGTTAAAATTCCGTCTATCAGACATATCAGCACAAAACTAAAGTGCTCATCGTTGCACTTTTTTGGATGACAACTAGAATCCTCAATGATTACTGTACTAATACACCAGTATAACACAAATCGAGTATAGAATGTGGTATAGAAATTACATATAATATGATCTGCGGTGCCTATTTCTAGTTGGTCCACCCAAAACTTTATTGAGATCGACTTTAGTCTTTCTTTTTTAGTACATTACCGCAAACTTTATTGTTAACCACAATAAGGAAAGAAAAGAAAATATGAAATACATCATATATTAAAATTGAGTAGAGTTTCCAAGAAAATCCATCAATTACCAAAATATTGAAGTATACAACTATAACTAAGTGCTACACAATAAGTATATAAATCAAATTACAAACTTTCACTAAAACTATACACCATCCAAAAATATAACACCCATACGAGCAGTGTATTCGTAGAAGATCTTAAGTGGTCAACCTTTGGTGGGCAGATCTGCTATCATAGAGTTTGTATCAATATGCTCAATTGACACTAAACAACTTTGAACTTTTTCTCTCATAACTAGGAACTTAATATCAATATGCCTTGACTTTGATGAGCTCTTATTACTGTTGGAATATAAGATTGCCGAGTTATTGTCACAATAAAGCTTTAGTGTCCTTTTAATACTAATTACAACATGCAACCCAGTAATAAAGTTTTGCAGCCATATTTCCTAATTAGATTCCTTATAATAAGCTATGAATTTTTCCTTCTTAGTTAAAATAGCTATAAGTGTCTGTTTGGTATTCTTTCAGGAAATAGCTCCTCTAGCTAAAAGAAAGGCATAGCACGATATGGATCTTTTACTATCTAGAAATCCTACAAAATCAAAGTCGAAGTATCCAATGATCTCTAAAATATTGATCTCTGATAAGTGAGCATGTATTCTTTTGTTCTCTATAAGTACCTCATAATCTTTTTTGTTGTTTTCTAATAATCCATATCAGGGTTACTCATATATCTGCCCAATATGCTAACTATGAATACTAGATCTGGATACGTACATACATGAGCATACATCAGACTCTCTACAGCCAAAGCATAAGGAAATTGTTGCATAGCTTCTTTATCAATATCATTTTTGGGGCTTTGACTGAGGCTAAATTTATCTCCCATAGGCACTAGAGTATCTGTTAGTGTACATTTATCTGTACCAAATCTACTGAGTACTCTCTCGATATAGTTATTTTGTGATAATCCAAGGATACTTCGAGAATGATCTCGGCATATTTATATACCTAATACAAAAGGGGCGGCTCTAAGATCTTTCATTTCAAAATTTTTTGCAAGAAATCTCTTAATATCGTACAATAAGCCTATATCACTACTTGTCAGTAGTATATCATCAAAATAAAGTACTAAGAAGATAGATTTTCTCCCACTTGACTTATGATATACACAATCATCAACAGGATTCACCTCAAAACCGAACGAGATAAATACCTCATGAAATTTGTGATACCATTGAAGAGAAGTCTGCATGAGACCATAGATGGACTTCTTAAGTTTGCAAATCATAGACTTTGAATTTCTCAATACGAAGTTTTTTGGCCGCACTATATATATCATTTCATCAATGTCTCCATTAAAAAATGTTGTTTTAACATCTATCTAATAAAGCTTAAGATCATAATGAGCTACAAGTATTATAATAACTCTAAATGAGTCATTCGAAGCAACCAGAGAGAAGGTATCTTTGAAGTTAATGTCTTCCTTCTGAGTAAAGCCTTTAGTGACAAAAAAATACCTTATATCTCTTAACATTGTCTTTCAAATCTCGTTTGGTCTTAAATATCCATTTGCAACCAATAGGCTTCAAACCTTTAAGCAATTTGACGAGATCCCAAATGCCATTATCTCTCGTAGACTTTATTTCCTCATTCATGGCATCGATTCACTTTTGAGAATTAGAACTTTATTTGACTTGTGTGAAGTTGATTAGATCATCTTCTACTATCCCGAGGTCAAAGTTATGTTCCTAGAGATATACAATATAATCATCCAGAATCGCACTTCTCCTTTCTCTAGTAGACCTCCTTAAAGGCACTAGTTCTTGAGGCTATTAAGTTTGCTCTATCGGAACATTTGCTTCAACTAGGACAGGAACCTCCTAAACATTGTCTTGAACTGGAGCGATTGTATCTTGAATAATGATATTGTCGGAAACAGGATCCTGAGTGTCCTGACTATTGTTAATAGTAACCAAAGGAAAAGGAACGAATTCCTCTTCAAAAACAATGTCCCTAACCTTATCTTCTCTCCCAAACTCAATATCTTCAAGAAATTTGGCATTTCTCGTCTCAAAGAGAGACTTTACTATGAGATCATAAACTTATAGCTTTTGGATTTTTCAGAGTACCCAACAAAATAGTAGCTTACAGTTCTTGAGTCCAGTTTCTTTTCATTTGCTTGTAAGGCCTTGCCTCAGTTGGACAACCCCAAATGTGTAAATGACTTATATTGAGCTTTCGTCCAGTCCAGAGTTCATAAGGGATTTTTTGCTACTACTTTGCTCGATACTCTGTTTAAGATATATACTGCAGTTTTGAGTGTGTTTCCCCTTGGTGATTCTAGTAAGGTAGAATAATTGATCATACTCTTTACCATATTCTTTAGTGTCATATTGCGTAGTTCAGCAACACTATTCATGCTAGGTTTTCTTAGCATAGTGTATAGCGGGACAATGTCGCACTCTTCCAAATACTCAGCAAAGGGCTCACCTAATCCATCGCACTGACCGTAATATTCACCACTACGATCAGATTTGACTACCTTAATTTTTTTATCAAGTTGATTTTCAATCTCAGCTTTATAAGTTTTAAATATGTCGAGTGATTATGACTTCTCATAAATCAAGTATATGTACCCATAACAAGAATAATCATCTATAAACATGATAAAGTCCTGTTGTCCATTCCAAAAAGCCGTAGGGAATGGACTACAAATGTCCATATATATTAGTTCTAGGATGCTAGAACTCCTATTGGCACCTATCTTTCTAATGTTTGTCCGTTTTTCCATTATGCACTCGATGAAACTTGAAAGTTTGCCAAATTAAGAGGACTAAAGATTCTATCAGACATAAGACGTTCAATTCATTGTTTAGAAATATATCCTAAGCATCTGTGCCATAGCATCGATGAGTCCTTATTAGTTAATTTTCATTTTGTGCCTCTTGAATTGACATACAAAGTTTCATCAACAAAGGTTAGGTATTTAACATATAAAAATTGTCAATAAGAACACCGATACCAACAACATTTGAATCACGCATATGGCTAAATAAATTATTTCTGAAAGAACAAGAATAACCAAATTTTTCCAATATAGAAACTGAAACCAAATTCTGTCTTAAAAACAGTAATACAAAAGTCTCATACAAATCTAAATATTTTTCAGAATTTAAAGACAATCTAAAATACCCTATAGCCTCCACCTCAGCTACTTGGCTGCCCACATAGATGGCTTCCAACTCTACAGGTAATCCTGCATGGAAACACTTACGTGAATAGTAGCACCAGAATCCACCCACCAAGTGTCCTTAGGTACAAAAATTAAATTAACTTCAGAACAAACATAAATAAGAAGCTTACCCTTCTTAATAAGCCAAGCTTTGTATTAAACGTATTCCTTCTTCGGATATCGACTATTTCTATAGAAGAAGAAACTTTACTCCTCTTGCTTCTTTTGTGTGTTAGTAGGTGGAGCCACTATAGCTTTTTTACCCTTATTCATTTTCCTTTTCTTTGCCTTAGAGGTAGTGGTCAAGTTATCATTTTCAGACCTTTCAACTTTGATTTTCTCTTCTTCCAGAATACAAATAGTTATTAACTCATTAATATTTCATTTGTCCTTTTAGACATTATATGTAGTTTGTACGTTCCCATTCTGATTAGAAAGAGAAAGCAAAACCAAGGCTACAAATAAATCCTTATTAATTTCTAACTTGAGTTCCTTAAGCTTGCCAGCCAAATGAGATATCTGTATAATATCCTCCCTTATGCTTTCTTTACTGTTGTATCTCATTGCGATGAGTTTCTCTAAGGTGCTAATCATCTCACCCTTTTCATTCTTGAGATATAATTTCTCAAAAGCAACAAGGAAAGTCTTGGCATTTTCTTCTTTTGGCAAAGAGCCTCATATGATTTTTGAAATTGAGTGTTTCATGATCATGACACTCATACGATTAGACCTTTTCCATAGCTCAAAGTTCCTTTTATCCTTAGTGGAATTTTCTTATATAAGAGTAGCAAGTTAGTCCTTTTTGAGTGCCAGGTCAAGATCCATACAATCTAATACGATTATGACATTCTCTTTCTATGCCTTAAAATTTGTGCTCGTAAGCACATGAATAGTACTCAAATTGGCAAAAATATTAGCAGCAAAAACTGATCAGAGAACAAAATAAACCATAAATTAACCATGTTCACAACTTAAATGTCATATATAGGCATACAATTTAATCACAAAATATGTAAACATGACATATATTGCGTAATCACATAAAATGGACTACCATCATAAGAAACCTAGCACAATATTAACGAGCCTTTTTTTAAGCCGACTCATTAACTTACAAGTGGTACTCTCAAGCGTAATGATCAAATACTGATTGTAAATCTTATAAAATAACAAACCTTCCTTTTGACCAATTTATTGTTCATATGGAAATCAAAGAACTGTCACACATTTATCATCATATGTGTGTTTATTGTTGTGTCAAATGATCACCTTCCTTTATGCCAACAATCACCCTCATTAAAAAAGACTACGCAGTAAAGGTTGTTTTGGCAACTTATTGCTTTATCGAATCTATCCCAACATACAAAACAAATGATATAATGAAAATCCTCTGAAATGCCAAAGCCAAACAAGATTTTCATAAATACAAAACAAAAGTAATTGAGTTTATAATATTTATCAACTCTAAAATTCAAACAGAATTTTCAACAGATAATTGCAAGTCGTTTCTTAAATTAATTTCGAGGTAATTAATCTTTATTGGTCATGTCTTGGATTGGATCCCCTTAAATTTGGTCGAAAGCGACTCAATTCTACCTAAAAATGGACCAAAAAACTGAAACTGGGGCAAAATTTACCCTTGTACCCAAGAGGCTAACACTGTGGCCCCACTCAAAACTGAAGTAGCACCACGATGCTCATTGAAAAGTGCCTCAGTGCTCAGTGTTCTGGTTAAACCCAGAACATGAGCTCGCAATGCAGGTACTACGATGCTCATGTAGGGCTACAATGCTTTCCTTTCTATTACCCAGTGTTGCAGCGCTATATTAATTTTCTGGAAAAAAATTTTGATCCAAAAATCATCCAAAATGCTAAAATACCTCAAGTCAACAATCCTTAGCATTTATATTTAACAACCCTAAAATCCAGAAATAAACCTCAAAATATCAAAATACTCAACATATTATGAAAAATCATAAATCATGCATGAATAATCTAAAACCTAAAAGACCTAATAGGTATAGATTATCAAAACTAGACTCATATATGATTAACCTAATCAATTTAACATGAAAACATACTCTAATACCACTTGTTAGATGATATTAAGATTACAAATAAACCAAATAGAAACTCTAAATCATTCATGCTAAATTGGCAGATTAGGGTTTATTGAATATACCTGAATCCATGGCTAATCTGTAGAGAATTAGAGATAGAGAGACCGAAGGCAGAAGCGTGAACAAGAGATGATATCTTGAGGGTTTTGATCTTTTATAGCCTAAAGTCTAATGTCACTCAGATGGAGTTCTCTGTAACTGATAGTGGGTTACAGGGAATTGAACACATGTGATATTTAGGCTATAGGGATCATAACTCTGATAAGTTCTTTGAATAGTTCATGCTGGTTATCCATCAAACTTAACTAGGTGGCTAATAGGGTATCTATACTAGTATCTATATCCAGTTAGATATCTCGACTCAGCCTTAATTAAATCACTTATTGGGTCTGCTTAAGAATAGTATGGCTCAATACAATTGTTTAAAATATGTAGCTCATTATAGGAAATAGAATTTCCTAACATTGGAATTATAGTCTATCTACCAAGAATGCAGTCAAGTATAGCAGATGATGGTAATTGTTTGTTTGTGGTCTTTGTTATTTTCTTCTTTTAGAGAATTATAGTAACTCATAATTTTTGCTATTGTTGTAGTTATGATTCACTTTCGTCTCTTTTTTTAGTAGTTTAAATTTATAATCCTCTGTACTTGTACAGTAATTGAAACATTTTAGCTTTTAGTAATATTATTCCCTCAAAGAGCCCATTTTTATCCCAAAAAAAAAGTGTTTCTAAGCACCTGAAGCAGCTTTAGCTATTTCCTTCTTTAACATGATGGAATGATTATATTTTTTTTTCAAACTTGTTGAAAACTTATAAAGGGAATATATGAAATTGTTTGTAGTTTAGGGGCAAATTGATAAACTTTACTTATTCGTAGGAAAGAAAAAACTATCCTTCAATGAATAATATGATACGTGGGACTTAAGTTATAAGAAAGGACTAGCAGTTGGTAAAAAGCTTTCTATGATACGGCCTACTTGATGATTTATGTTGTGAACGAACTTTGGCCTGAGAGGGGTAACTTGAATCAAAGTTTAAGGACTCTGATTTATTGTAACATGCTTGCACGAAAAAGAATGAATAAGTAGCCGTTTTGGTTGTTGTATTACTTTAACTAAACGTGTAATAAATCTATATTTTATTATTAATTCTAAGAGATAAAGTATAAAGCAAAAGCACCAACAAAAGAGCACTCTCAATCTTATAAAAATCTCCTTGATGTAATAACTAGAGGAGTAGAAAAGCCTACAAATGCTTGGTACAATAATTTGGTTCCCAACTTGCACTAAAGTCACAAGCTTCGGCTAAGAAATACGAAGACCATAATTGCCTCGTAACTTGATTTAGATGCATTTCTCCCCTTTTCCCGAACCATTTATTTTTCTTGCCTGCCCTTAGCAAGTACCAGAAAAAGCTAATAACCATTTTCTGTTTTGAAATATTGTTTCCAGAAGCAGCACAAAGTTTATACTGAACAACCTCAACATGATTACATTAATACATTTTTTCTTTGTTGTTCACTAGAATAGCAGGTGCTCGTTCCCAAAAATAGTATACAAAAGCACAAATGAAAAGTGACGAGGGCCTTGAATTTGAATTGGCGTGTGAAGCTCAACTATCTTTACCTTCTTTCTTTTTCTGTGGTCGCCCACTATAAAATCCTATACCTCACTTGCTTACCAAAATTTCTTTTCCTTGGTAACGTGGCTGCAAAAATCGATTCATGCATTAGATCTCCTTTATTCCTTATCCACCATAAACTTGGCCATGAATTTGCAGGGAACAAACCATTCCAAATCACCATTAGAAGATATTCTGACCAAGAAGTTACTCCTAAGCCATGATCCGGATGGCCGTCATCTTGATTCTGAGCAGCTGCTACATGCCTTGGAGAATATCATGCTTTATGCTACTCTGTCGGAAGTAATACTAACCTCGCCGTCCAGTTGCATTGTTTCTTTCAATTCCTCGTCTAACATCTGAGCCATCTTTCTGCATTTCTGGGGTTTTTTTAACGTTTGAAAAATGTTCTTTATAAAAACTTTTTACTTCTAAAACAAGAGGAGAATTAAGGAATGTCACAGTATGTAAGATTTTGAGACTTTCCATCAGCTAAATTGTGGACATCAAGATAGGTCAAAGATATAGTTACTGCATTAAATGCAATAATGAACACTGGTTTCATATTGGTTTATGGTAGCTTCACATGATCTAATGAGTTTCACATTATTACTTTCCAGATTGATCATTCACAAATAGTAGACATTAATCATGAGTCTTCATCTCAGTAGCATCTTAATATTTTATATGCATACTTGTATTCTAAGTTCAGAGCCTTTTTGTTCCCAAGTAGTTGATGAATTCTAGGACTTGTTTCAGGGTCGGGATCTACAATTGGATGCGAATGCCGAGAAAGAAGTAACTGACATCGAAGTAGTCGGATTTGAAGAGCCATTGGCACACACCATCAACAAAATCTCGCATGAGGTAATTCCTCCTTTATCCTTCGTCCCTCTCATCAGGCATAAAATGTGATCAAATTCTTGAAACAATGACAGATACTTTGCAAGTGTCCTGCTGAAGGGAATCTGCACGAGAGAACTATGTTCTTGTTCGATTTGCTAGGAAATTACAGATGGGATGCTAAAGCAGTTTTAGTGCTTGCTGCTTTTGCAAAAAGCTATGGTGAATTTTGGCTCCTAATGCAGCTCTATCCAAGGAACCCCCTGGCATTATCAGTTGCAACGCTTAAGCAGCTGCCAAGTGATTTGAGCACCTTCAAGCGTCGATTTAAGGCCTTGAGCTTGCTGATGAAGACGGTGGTGGATTTAACCAAGTGTGTCATCAAGTTTGAATGCTTGCCACTTTCACACGTAAAGTTGAATAAGGAGGCCAAGTCCATTACAGAGCTTAATATCTACTCAGCTGTTTACTGGATCATCAGAAGCATCTTGACATGCTCTTATCAAATCAGAGATTTGAAGGCCACGACACCTGTGCAAGTGCATTTTCTTTCCTTTAATTCTATTTACTGTATAACAAATGCTTAGTCTTTCGACTTTACATATTATTGATTGTGAGAAATGGTCTGTATATTGAGAAGTACATTCATATCTAAAGTTAAAACTGCTTTATTGATGGATGAATTATTGGATTACTTTTTCAAGTACTCAGATTCATCAACAATTGCAACATGGGAGCTCTCAAGTTTGGTCCATCGGTTAAAGGGCATATGCAGTCACCTCAGGCAGCAGGTGGAAGAATGCAGTCAACAAACAGGTCACTGCTTAATACTTAAAAACATATATCACACCAATTTGTGAATTTTTGACTCGAGTTCATAAGCTTTGATTTCTGTTTAAATTTAAGACCCACTCTCTGAAATTTAATAGAGTCAAAGCTGTTTCAAAGGCTTTTGAATATCTTTAAGGAGGACCACAACGAAAACCAAGAAGTGCTTCGGATGTTATTTGCTTTCAGAGATGACTTTCCTCTCATTGACTCTTCCTCAAAAGCGAAGGCATGTTTTTCTTCTTTTATCTGGCATTGTTTTTGGCCCAAATTTGTACCAAATACAATCATATCTTCTTTTATTGTCTGTTAAATTCAAAACCTGTTGTGATACTGATGGATATACGTGTTCTTTCACTACTTTACGATCTTGTTTCGATTCATTGACAGTTTGGTCTGACAGAACTGAAAGACAAGGTGGTTATATTTTTGATCTCAAAGCCGGGGCTTCTAACCATAGAGGAGTCACTTTTGCTGGTTCAGCAAACATATGATAGTCCTCACAACAAAATACTGGAGGGAAGTTATGAAATTGTGTGGATTCCGATTTCAGAATCGAATTCTTGGACTGATGCTGAAAAGAAAAGTTTCAGAATTCTGTCACATTCTTTGCCATGGTACTCAGTAAAGCAACCATGGTCACTCAACTCAGCAGCAGTGACATTTATCAAACAAGCATGGAACTACAGAGATGACCCACTTATGGTTGTCCTGGACTCACGAGGAAATGTCTCAAACTTAAACGCAATCGATATGGTCTTTATCTGGGGTGCTAAGGCATACCCTTTTTCAGATTCAATGGAAAAAGAGCTTTGGCAAGAGCAGAACTTGACTCTACAACTTCTGGTTGATGAAATTGATCCCTTGCTTACCAAGTGGGTATGAATCTTTAAGTCTCACCATTGTTTAAACACTTTTGGTACGTCAATAACTGATTTCTTAATTGACTTCTGTTAAACACTTAAATTTTAGTAATGCTATGGGGTATTTTAAGGTATTTAAAAGTATCTGTTTTTTTTACTTGCTTTAATGGAATCATGTATGAGAACCATAACGAGGATCTTAACCTCGTAGTATTACTCTTTTTTCTTTTTTCTTTTTTTTTTATGCTAACTTATCAAAAGAAAGATAAGGGATAGACAGAAAAAAAAAAAAAAAAAAAAAAAAAAAAAAAAAAAAAAAAAAAAAAAAAAAAAAATGAGTCATTATCCATATAATTAAAAGATAGACAAATTCATGCTAAAATACCAAAGTTTTGACTTCATTTTCAGGTAGAAGAAGACAGATGTATCTGCATTTATGGAAGTGACAGCACAGATTGGATACTAGAATTGAACTCAAAGGTCAAGGAGATAAGAAACTCAGGTGTTCAGCTGGAGATGGTCTACGTCGGTACGAGAAATCCAAGCGAACATGTAAAGAACAATATTATCTCTCTACTTCAAGAAAGAAATCCCAGAAGCCAATTTTCTCTGTCTTTAACCAAAATGAGATTCTTCTGGCTTCGTTTGGAAAGCATAATAAGATCAAAACTCCGTGTAGGCTATTTAGTCGAAACCGATCATGTTCTACGAGAGGCTTCATCTCTGGTTGATATGAATGATGATGGCAAGAGTTGGGTGGTTATGGGGAAAGGATCTTCAAACGACATTGTTAGAGTTGAAGGAAGCAAATTCATGGAGTGCCTAAATAACTTTCTGGGGTGGGAAAAAGACGTGGGAAAGTTGGGATTTTTGGGTGCGTTTAGAATTGCCCTTGAACGTGCTGAGCCTTGTGGTCACTTCAAAGTCATTCGCTACGGAGAAGAAGAAGAAGAAGAAGCAGAGAAAGACATGGAAGTTTGTGAGAAGTGCGGCCTCCCAGTGAAGAAGTTCGTAATCTATAAATAAATGAAATGTGATGGATGGTCCACATCTACTAGCGCTGCTTTTGGTTTCAAACATTCAGTCTTGACTCTAAGAAGTACTAACTATTGAGAAAAGAAGGAATGATTTTAGTTTTTGTTAATTGTTAACTATTACATATATTAAAAGAGAAAGAAAACAGAGAGAGAAATTTGAGAAAGACATTCTATTTTTTATTTTTTAGTTTTTGAGATAAACATGAGAGAGACCATCGCGACTAGAGGAAATGAATTGTGATTTTGAAAAGACACAATTTTATTGCGTATTTATTAAAAAAAATTAGGCTGGTACCACTTTTGGACTTTGTCTTATAATTTAAAAATATTACATATAATTTCAAGAGTACTACAAAGAAACTTTGATGGTTCATTCAAAAAGAAAAAGTGATTTTGACGGAGTAAAGATAGTAGATCACATGTTGGCACCTAGTGGTATTGAGGTTCTAATAATGACTCTGATAGTCACCTGATAGGTGATTCCAATATAAATCTGGAGTCTAGTAAAAACAATTTATCGGAGCCTGAGAAAAAAGTTTTGTAAGTGACTACGGATATACCAATTACGTAAACCAAAACATAGGATTTGTGTAATTCCTTCCCGCATTTTCTTAAATAAAATACTTCCATCTATTAGGATTTCTCAATCCGATGGAACTGAGTCGTGAGTAAGAGACTAAATATAGTAATGCTAAAAAGTATACGGTGTTCTAACCCTATATAATATATTAATATGTGGTTAGATGGTTATAATTATACTTAGCATATATAAAATCTAATCTATTGATTATAATCGTGTAATAAAAAATTATATATTATGTACATGATATTACTCGAGAATAAGAAAAATAAGAAGGCTCATTGTAAGCCCCAGTTCTTATGAGGCTCCAACAGTTTGAGGCGTACAGAGGAAGAAAGGAAAAGAAAGTGAAAAATTTGTTTTGTTCGATACGAGAGATAGGTGGAAAGACAGAGATGGTCAAGAGAAAGAGTAGTGGAGGGAGAGCTATAATCTTCCGTGTAGCAAGAGGTGGAGGAGAAGTAAAGACGGGAAAGGCTCTCGGGCCACAAATCTCACCCTTCTAACTTTGAAAAGATTGGAGAGAAATAAAGAGGCAACAAAAAAATGGTAATTAGCATATATATATATATATATATATACATATATCTTTTATAATAATTATTTAAAAATTATGAAATTGATAATATAATAATTTCGTGGATAAATATTCTCCATCCTTCTTATCATCTATCTTTCATACCAAATAATATACCAAATAATTTAGCAAATAACTTAGAGAATTATTACTTTTCACTCCCTTATATATTCTATATCCTTTCTCACCTCTCTATCCTTTCTCTCTCTCTCCTACCAAAACATTGGAGAAAAATGAGGGAAAAAAATGGTAATTAACATATATATACCTTCTAAAATAAATATTTAAAAAATTATAAAATTGATAATATGGTAATTTCATGAATAAATATTCTACAATCTTCTTATCATCTATCTTTCATACTAAATAATTTAGCAAATTATCAATCTTCATTCCCTCGTACATTCCACATCCTTACTCATATCTCTATTCTTCTTACAGTCTTTCTCTCCTACTAAATATAAAAATGTCTATGCTTTATTCTTTTTTGGCTTTTCAATACAAAAACTCTCTGAACTCGAAAAATTTAAAAAAATTAAACTTGAATTCAATTGTTTGGAGCAAAACTCTTTAAAGTCCTTTAATATTAGTTATGTTAGAAAATAAAAATGTTTCTATTAATTTTTTTTTTACAGTTAAGTCCCTATTTTTTTTTTTAGCTTTTAGGTCCTCATTATTAGGTATTTGTTTCACTTTAATCTCTTCTAATTTTTTTTTTGTCCAAAATTAGTGTTAATTAGTACTTGTCCAAATGTGTCTATCTCGACACAATTAAAATTGAAAACAAAGGAAAATTATTATTTGAAAAAAATAAAAAATTAGGTTATAGTTTTCATTCAAGACAGAAGTAAAAAATTAGAAATTTTTATATGATTCGAATATGAGTCTACTTTAGTCCAAATATTCAATAACTTTTATGAGTAATAGGAAATTAAAAATATGGCGGAAATAGCAAGGATAATGTCATCCCTACTGCTCGTAAAAGTTAGGATAATGTCCCAAGGATATAATGAAGTCCTCGTTATTTTTCTAGCAATGGCGACTATGTACTTACAAGAATACATCTGGAGGATATAATTTTCGTTATTTATTGAATATTTGGACCAAAATGGATTTATATTGAAATCATATAAATTTTTCAACATTTTTACCTTTATATTAAATGAAAACAATAGTCTAACCTTTTTTTTGAATAATAACTTTCTTTTGTTTTTAATTTCACTCTTAGCGAGATGAGCAACTTTCAAGTAAAGACTAATTAATTACAATTTCGAATGAAAAAAATATTAAATGAAATTAATGCAAAATAAAAATATAAAAGTGAGAACTTAAAAATTACAAATAAAAAAAATATGAGAACTTAATCCTAAAAAAAAACTAACAAAAACATCCATTTTTTCTAACAAATAAAAGAGTGAAAATTTAATCGTTAAAAAATCTAATAAAAACAACTTCCGGTTTGAAACTAATATTATGTCACGATTTTGTTCTAAAAAATTAAGTTTAAATTAATTTTACTAAATTATTATTTCAAGTTGACGATGTTTTGTAAATTATTATTGCGGGAGATCGATAGCGAACATTGGAGGGAATAGACATGGCAATTAACCTTTTTCTTCTTTTGGAGGAAAAAAAGAAAGAAAAAATTCATGGCTTCCAAGGCGAATAGATTTCTTCAGCCCTACGATACAGCTTTTCATATTGCAGAATTTCCCTTTTCATTTTCGATGCATATTTTACGCTTCTCTTGAGCCAAAGAAGGTACATCGCTTTTTTCTTGTCCGCTTTTTCCTTCAATTTATATACAAATATATATATGTATATATATATATATAGCAAATAATTATGGATGAAGCTATAGAGTTGAGCTGTGTTCTTGAATTTTAATTCATTTCATGGAAGCTTCAACAAAATGGAACTTTCTATTTAAGATAAAATAAGAATATCTCAATTCAATTTTATTAGCATAGTGCTGTAACTATCAAACATAGTGTGTTAGCTAAGGGAGAACATATTCAAGTTACTTTGCTTGCTGAGAAGTTCATGGAGTTCATTCAATTGTACTAGTTTTTCATATGGTGGTGCCATGAACAAGGCAATGAATGTGTTAAAGCTTCTATCTTTTTTCCCTTTTTCTCCCTATTAGGGAAATATTCCTTCTGCCTAAAAGAAATTTAATTTAGCATTTATTTTCCTTATCACTCTACTTTTTGAGTAAAAAGCACCATGAAATGGCAGATGCAAGTGATTCTAGCTTTCAGAAAGCAACCCAGATGGCGATTTCGCACCCCAAAGGAGATGGAGCTTCAAACAATGAGAGCTTGTTGTGGAATCAAATTCTTGAAACTCATGACTCTGATGAGCTTGTGTTTGCAATGAAGCATGTTCTTGACATAATTGAGGTCATATTTTTCCCTACAACAACTGAGCTCCATGGAAATTTTCCGGTACAAGAAGCCTATAATAGCTGCTCTTACACTTCTGTATTATTGAAACTTGTGTAAATTGAACTAATAATGTTAAAATAGGTGTCGTTGTCACAAGTGGGTTATGCAGATCAGAAGGTCCTGTATTCTGGCCACCAAGACAAATTGCTTGAACTTCCAAGGATAATCGCTGCAATTTCTGGCAAGGTTGAGTACATTATAGCTTACAGAAACTGAAAATTTTTCGCTTTTTGAACTTGACTAAGAGTCATATTTTCATTCAGTTATGTTAGTAGGAATCTGAAATAGTAAAAAGGCATTCCGTAATAATTCTTTTGCTTACCAGCTAATTTTTGAATTCATAAGACAGGTCTTTTGCAATTGGTTTGATGGGGTAGATAGACACGAGACAACGATGGAGGTACTATACATGATCAAAGATTACAATTGGGATGCAAAGCTGGTACTAGCTGTGGGAGCTTTTGCCTTAAGCTTTGGCGAATTTCGGCTGCTTTCTGAGCTTCACTTCACCAATCCAGTCGCCAAAGCAATTGCTCTCCTTAAGCAATTTCCAGACACATTGGAGTTTGCAGGGATTTTGAAATCAAAGCTTGAGGCTGTTTTCCTTGTGGTCAAGGCAATGCTTGATATGACAAAGAGCGTTAGGGAGTTCTATGAGCTTTCCCACAATGAATATTTCACCGCTGAATCACCTGAAATTATAGCTGCCACTGCAGATATTCCTTCTGCTGTTTACTGGACCATTCGGAGTACAGTGGATTGTGCTTCACAAATTATGAGCTTCAAGGGCATGGGCCCTGAGTACGTTGCCTCTGTTCATATTAACAATTGAGAGCTTGAGTTTAATCTGTGTGTCAATTTTCTGTCAACATTTACCATGCTTATATCTGAATAAATTATCGAGGCAGAGCAGGACATTTATGCTAAACTTTGAATTTCTGGTGCAGTTTGGCCTATCTCAGGTTATCGGACTCATGGGATCTCTCTTCTTCGGCCCATAAGCTCAACAAAATAAGAAGCCAACTTGTGGAGAAAATCAATCTTTATTATAGATTCATTGGTGAGTCCTAAAATACATGCTCAATTTGAGTGTGCACCACACGAAGTCCGATAACTGTCTCTCAAAGTATTCTCTTCTTAATTTGATAATAAATGATCTTATTCAGAAAAGAAGAAAGATGATGAAAGATTAAATGTGATTGCACGGGTTTTAGAATCATCACATATCGACAATTCAAAGTCTCTCAAAGTTCTGTTTCAAGTGAACGATGATGATCAGAAAATGCTCTTTGATTGCCTCCATCAAAAATTGGTTTGCTTTCTCAATCTCAGAGTTTGATATTCAATTTCTAGTTATATACCATGCTATAGATTCCGTCCCTAATCAAATATTTGAAACTTATTAGAATGTGGAATGACATTTATCTGCTCATGAAGAACAATTCTGCTTGGTCTATTTTTTGATTTTGGTTCTCCTGTCAATGTTTTATTTCGAGATCAAAGATCTAGATGCCTGTATTGTCTATAGATCAAATAGCAGTGTGAAAGTTTTATCTTGAATTGAATCATCTCTGGTAATATATCTGCGAAACATCAAAAGATTTATTAAAAAAAAAAAATCAAAGAATGCTCTGGCGTTTCTAGCTGACCAAGTTTCTGATTATGAAGGCCAAATCCATGTTTTTGAAACAGGTAGCCATTGAAGAGTTGAGAGGAAAGATTGTGAGTCTATTCATTACAGACCTCGACATTGTCTCTGAAGATTATTTGATCTTACAGCAAATTTACCCTGAAAAGCTGGATGACTACGACCGAGTTGAGAATAAGTACGAGATAGTTTGGTTCCCTGTTCTGGATAATTGGACAAAAGAGAAACACCGGCTGTTTGAGAATATTAGAGACCAGATGGAATGGCTTTCAGTGCACCATCCTTCGAAGGTAGCTCCACAGGTCATCAGGTACATCAGAGAGAGGTGTAACTTCGTGAAGAAACCTCTTCTTGTAGTGATGGACACCGAAGGCAAAATTGTGCACAAGGATGCAACCCAAATGTTTTGCATTTGGGGTAATCAAGCTTATCCTTTTAGTTTGAGTAAAGAGATATTGCTCTGGCAGCAAAGTAGTTGGACGATTACCCTTCTTGCCGAAGGAATCGACCAACATTTGCCCACCTGGGTAGGCATTACACTCATATCAACAATCTACTTGATATTTTTTTCCTTTACAACTCATTGAAATTTCCTATGGAATCTTTGGTTTTTCAGATCCAAGAAGGGAAACATATTTGCTTGTATGGAGGAGAAGACGTGGAATGGATTCGGAGTTTCACAAGGACTGCAAAAGCAGTTGCACGAGGACATGGGATTGACCTTGAGATGCTTTATGTAGGGAAGAACAGAGCTCGAGAGAGAGTTGTGAAGAAGTTAATTAATGTCACTCAGCGAGAAAAGCTAAGTAAAGCACTCGAGTGGAGACTCATCTCATACTTCTGGCTAAGGATGGAGAAGATGTGTTTCTCCGAACCCCCAGTGGCCATGGCAGATCAGGAAGAAGTGAAGCCTGAGTATTTTTCACCAGACAATCTTGTCTTTGCGGCGCCGGCTCAGCATTGTAATCCTATATTCAGTGGAATCCTTAAAATGCTAAGTGTTGGCTCCAGCAGTAAAGGGTGGGCGGTGATCAGTGGGGGATCTGAGAGTGATACGCTGTTCGAGGCTGATGGGGAGCTATTGTTGACAGCTTTGCTTGAGCATGAGAAGTGGAAACAAACAGCAGAGAATTATGGCTTTGTTACGGCTCTGGAGATGTACTACCACAGGCTTTGCAATGAACTCCCACATTGCATTAATATGATACTACCTGACACTCAAATTAAGCAAATTTATTGTGCTGCATGTTACAAACCAATGGAGAAGATGGTCATGTATAGCTGCTGCAGTGATAGAGCTTCTTTTGGATATGACCAGGAGAACTAGACTACATTACAGTGTGACACGGATTGTCTCGGGTGATATCAATGAACTTTTTTAATTGAAATTTTTGAATCAACTCAGTAACGTTAATAATGTTGATGTAATTATGTTGCTCATCCTACCTGCTTCTAAGACATTGCTAACTCTTGAACACTGCAAATTCTATGGGGAAAAGAACAATAGCGACTCTTAAAACATATTTGCAAAGCTTTTGCTATCTGCTCCGTCTAGTTTCAAGCGCTACGCTTAACCTTTGACTACTGTTGATGTTTCGGACCTTTTGTATCGATCCTGCCGAACTTGATTATACGTTAAATCTTTGGCTAGGCTCTTTTGGATTATATGTCGAAAAATTCTAAAGAGCGCCTCCCGTGCCGAGTACATACTAATTTAAGGTATGAGATTCATAAGTAAATTTTGTAATGGTTTTAACGCTTCTATTAGTTTGTAATACTAATACTAAGCACTAGTATTACAGGTACGCATAACATTGCTTTTTTATATTTGGTAAATCTTTTTATTTTTGATAAAGATGAAAATATGAATATAAATGGAAACATCAGTACTCTAATTTTATTGAAATATGGGGAATAATATCAATATCGACGGAAATTTTTGTAAAAAAATCACAGAAATCATAAATAATCACCTAAAATTATAGAATTATTTAATAAAACTTTAGAAAATGCTAAATCATCTAATAATTCACTGAAAAAATTAACTTTCTTACAAAAAAAATAGCATATATGTTGCTCAAGTTTTATGATATTTTTCAATAATTAGTGTAATATTTTAACTATAACTGGGAAAAAAAAAAACTTCACGAATATATTAATATAGAAATTGTTGAAAAATTAGGATTTCAATCTTACTATTATTTTGAAGATAACAAACATTTGATTTAGTACTAATGATTTAACTTGAATGTGTATGAAATGATATTACAGTTCTAACTCAAGTTAATCAAGAAATCAAGCTTGAAGATAGATGCACATTGGACCTATTATAATCAAGCTTGAAAATAGAAAATTAAGATATAAGACCGTGCTTATATATAGTATATTTCATATTTAATCTTATATTTTATTTATTGTATTGCACATAGATTCTTTTTGTATTGTCTCACACTTTCAAAAGAATTTTTTAAACTATCTTAAGGTTAAAATGGTTACTTTATTTTAGAAGTTTGGAAATAAATATCATTTTAATCTAGCCAAAATTTTGCCAAAAAGTCCACTTTTGATGATAAAAATATATAGAAAATAATGAGATTTAAAATATCGACCAAAACGAAATTAAGGAAACCAAATGATATTTTTTGGTCCTAAAATGATCGATCAAACTATAGCTTAGCTATTTGACCGTTGGAGCTGAACGTTACTATCAAACTCCAATGACTAGTAAAAATGGTTAACTACGTTTTGAGATGTTCAACCACTTTTTCTGGCAGACAGCTAATAACGGTCAAAAATGATTATTTTTTAAGATAGTTTTAAATAGAGCCAAATTTGACAACTTAGAATGAGAGAATATGAACTTACGTTGATACACAATCAGTTTTTAAGAGCAAAAACTCTCTTTTACTCAACTTTAATTGTGCATTGTTCTCAAATTTCTTAAGCCAAAATTATATTTATTGCTTTGTATAAAGAGTTCTTGAGTGTGTTCACTCTGATTATTGAAAAATAATTAAGTGTAAGGTGAGATTGGTACTAGATTCATAAATAACATGATTTAGGTAAGGTTGACATTGGAGTCTAAATAATCCATATATAGGTGAGGTTGCCACTAGAGTCTAAATACCTTGTATACAGGTGAGGTTGCCACCGAAGTCTAAACACTCTGAGTATAGGTGAGGTTGTCTCCAAAGTCTAAACAACCCTTGAATTAGTAAGATTGGTACCAGAGTTAAAACAATCTAAAGTTAGGCATGATAGAGACAGAGTCAAGACTATTATAAAGAAGTGAGTGAGCATAAGAAGAATTCACTCTTTGTAAAAGGGTCGGTCAAGTCTACTATCTTAATCCAATAATGGAAAGTTTAAAGTAAGTTGTCGAGTGCCAAAAACGTATATAAACTGTCGTATTTATCGAACTTCGTAAAAATTGAGTTTGCATTTTCTTTATCCAAACACTATTTTTGCAAACTATTTGATTGTGTGTTTGATATTTGATGTACATAATTTACTTAATATCATTTTATATACTTGGTATTATTGTTCATTTAGTTTCAAAATTAAAAATAGTGGTCTATAATTTTACATAGTT
>JXTB01000394.1:75823-96235 GCA_002914805.1 Parasponia andersonii
AATGATTTTTTTATATTAGATAAATCAATTACGAACATCAAGTTCAGATGAGTTCAACAATGAATTGTATGCATTGGCTAGTAGATCCAACTTCTAAAGTTCCTCCTACCCTGGTTATGTGGTGAATGGGGTAAAGTGTCTAGTTGATAAGTGTGACAGTAAATACAATACCCATAATTGTGGTGTCAATGTTCCTGGATTTGATGGGAACTACTTCTATGGTATACTAGAACAAGTTCTAGAGTCGTCATATATTAAAGAGTGCAACGTGGTATTATTTAGATGCAGGTGGTTCGACACTGATCTAAGAAAAAAACGGATTCAGCTAGACAAACAATTCACAAGTATATACACAGGTGCTTACTAATACAAAGATGACCTATTTATACTTGTATCATAAGCAGAGTTGATTTACTACACTAATGATGATAAGAATGGGCCATTGTGGAAACTTGTTAACAAGTATATGCCTCGAAACATATAGGACTTTCCAGATGTGGTAGATGTTTCTAATATTGCATCAATAAGCATCGATGTTCCTATTTTGCAAGAAGCGAATTCTTTGTCACTCTAATTGTGGGTTGAGCTTCTGAAAATGGAAAATATTCAATTTCATCGGGAAGATGTCGAACCAGATGAAGTTGACAATATTGATGACCTTATCTGTCAAGCTCATGTTGTGACCTCTAATGACTTCTTAGTTGATAATGATGAGTTCGAAGACGATACTTTAGAGGAATATAATGATGAAGAAGTTGAACTCGATGATGATAGTGATACAAGTTCTGAAGAAGAGAATGAAATATCTGATAATGTAACATAATTTTATATTTTAGTGTGTGTAGTGTTTTGAAAATTTTGTGTTTATTATTTTTATATTACTATGTAACGTTTCTAAACTATGATAATATTTTTTTTGTAGGATGTCTAGCTATAGGAGCGCTCTCCTAGCAACTAGTACTACCTTTGGTTCCAACTTTGGAGATGATAGACATGATCCCAAGGGAAAGAGGGTTAAGGATGAGACGAGAGGTTGTTCGGTCGAAAAGGAGCTTAGGAGGCTTAAGATTGACCATTGACCGATTGAAGATCGAATTTTGTGAGAAGACAGAGAGGCCTATCTTGGATCATAACAAGATATTCTTGAACATTCTTGCCAAGACGGTTAGAGACACCATCCCAACTTCCACTACAACGTGGAAGGATGTGAAGGAAGAAGACATTGGGCTCATCTTGAAGCGGATGGAGGTAAGTGAGTTTCCTAAAAAATTATTTTAAGCTATTTTAATAAAAACCTTTATTAATAATTATCCATTTTAATCTCGCAGGTGAAGTTTGATTATCCTCGGTCCGATGCACTCTTCATGGACTCTATTGAGCAGTCCATGATGGCATATTTACGGGATTGGCGCAACATGATGCGGAATCATTTTATGAAAATGGGGGGTAAGAGGGATATGACTTTTATTAAGGCCAATCCGTACAAGAACGTTCCCTTCGATCAGTGAAATATTTTGTGCGATCGTTTTGGTTCTCAAGAGTTTGAGGTAATTAACATGCTTTTACAAAAAAAAAAAAGCGAATTATTAAGAATAAATGATAATCAATGGTGAAATTAACAACTTGTGTATTTTTTCAGAAAGTCTCGACACAGAACTCAGAAAATCGGTCTAAGCAATTGTATCCGCCTGTATAGGGGTCGTCTAGCATGATTAGCCAGATAAAGGTAAAGGTTAGAAAGTCAAACATTTTCTCTAATCAGTACAAAATATTTTATAACCAAATGATCTACTTTTTTTTTCCTACTTTTCATAGGACAACCCAGAAACTGGAGAAGTTATGAACCCTATCGACTACTTCGAGAGCTGTCATCTCAAGCTGTCAACCCTATAAACATGTCAGAATTCATGTTGTTTGTTTAAAATATTTAATTTGCGTATATAAATTATAATTACTTTAATTTTTATTTTATTTTGTAGGCGGAGATGGTTACGTATAAGGCGGAGGCACTCACTCAAACTCAGTCTCGTGCTTAGTCTGAGTTTGGGGATGGTGCCTTGTCTACTGAGTCTGTGGTGGGGCCAGAACAGGTTGATGAATTTCAGATCGTGTCCAAGGCTTTAGGGACTAGATCTAGGTGGCAGAAAGGGTTGGGAGTACTCCCTCGGCTGAAAAGTATAGGAAGACAGAGGGCTGCCAGCACAGGACAAGTCACTGAGACAATCGCCACCTTAAAGCAGCAGCTAGCTGAGAAGGATGCGGAGCATGCACGGCGGATCGACGAGACTCAGCGACAAAGGGCCAAAAAGGAAGCAAAGAATCAACACCAGCTCGATGAGACTCAGCGATAACTCAACGAGCAAAACCGGATGCTTCAGACATTGATTGCAAAGCTCGGCATCAAGATGCCACCACCTCCGCATCTAGAATTGTAGACATTTTTTATTTTATAATATGTTCTAATTTTAGATACAATTTGTATATTTTCTTTATTTAATAAAATTTGTGTTAATATATCTTCTTCCAAATTTTAATATATTAGTTAACCAAATTAATTATTAATTATTAATTATTATTAATTAATAAATAATTATAATAATCAATTAAATAAATTTTTATAACAAATTAATAAAATATTGCCGACGCAGAATTACGTCTGTAAAAGTATTTTTATTTTTATAAATATTTTCACCGATGCATTTTGTCGTCGGAAAATGTATCGTACGTTTTTAAATTCTCTCTTTAATAACTTTCACTGACGCATTTATATGTCGATAATTATTTAACTTTCACCGACGCATAAATGCGTTGGTAATTATTTAACTTTCACCGATACATTTCTGCGTCGGTAATTATTTAACTTTCACCGATACGTTTATTCGTCGGTGAAAGTTAAACAATTACCGATGCGTTTATCCGTCGATGAAAGTCAAGTAAATTTCAAATTTGGGCATGTTTTCCCCGACGGAAAACTTTCGCTGACGTAAACCGTACGTCCGTAAAACTCACTAATGCGTCAGCGAAGGTTACTTTTATCGACGAAATATTTATGTCGGTAAACTATATTTAGCTACGGTCTTACGTCGACGATAATCGCCGACGAAAAATTGCATCGGCAATTGTTAAATACCTTTCTCCGACGTTTTGTGTTACTTTTTCTGACGAAAAAATGTGTCAGCGAAAGTCATGTTTCTTGTTGTGCTAAGACCTCCAATTTTGCAATATAATCCTAATATTCGAGATCAAGTTCGACGAGCATAGTTGCAAAAAGGTCCTTATCAGCCTCAGGGTCATACTTTTCCTTACTCAAACTTTGGAAGCCAAGTTAACCAACCAGGACGATTTATTCCTTCTTGGTATGATGCATATGCTACATAGTTAGAATATAGTATAGCTAAAAATGTAGCATTCTGCCTATGTTATTATTTGTTTAAACCAACTATCAAAGAGCAAGCTGGTAGTGATTCTTTTGCTGGTAAAACTTTTCAAATTGGAAAAAGAAAGAAAGACTTCAAAAATATATTGGAGGTCCTAATAGTGATCATAACCAAGCTTGAAGAAATGTGAAGACTTAGTAAACCAAAAGCAACATATTCAGACGGTTTCATCAAAGCAATCCGAACAAGTTCGAAGGGCATATCAAACTTGATTAACTGCACCAATCGATTATATTTGTTTACTTCTGCAACAAGGGCTCGCTTTTCGTGGTGATGATGAATTTGAAAATTCAAGGTATCAAGGTAACTTTCTAGAGCTTTTACAGTTTCTAGTTTATCATAATGATGATATAAAAGTTGTTCCATTGAAAAATGCTCCTGAGAATGCCAAACGGGCATCACCTGACATTCAAAAGATATCGTAACTGTTGCAGCTATTGAAACAATCAAGGTTATAATTAAAGAGATTGGTGATGCTTTTTTTTTCCTATTCTAGTTGATGAGTCTCATGATATCTCAATAAAGGAGCAATGGTTGTTGTATTGCGTTATGTGGATAAAAATAGATGTGTTATTGAGCATTTTATAGGAATTGAACATGTTGCTAATTCTATAGCTTTGTCACTTAAAAGTGCTATTGATAAATTATTTTCTACATATGGACTAAGCATATCTAGATTAAGAGGACAAGGATATGTTGGGACAAGTAATATGCAAGAGAGTTCAATGGTCTTAAAATACTTATTTTGAAGGAAAACAAGTGTGCATTTTACGTTCATTATTTTTCTCATCAACTTCAACTTTCTCTTGTAATTGTGGCAAAGAAAAATATTCAAATTGCATCATTTTTTAGTTTGGTTACGAGTGTAGTGAATATTATTGGAGATTCATCTAAACGTTGTCATATTCTTTGAGAGAAATAGAATGCCACAATTATTGAAGCACTCAAAAGTGGTGAGATCTCAAGTGGGTGAAGTCAGAATCAACAAACATATCTTAAATGCCAGCTCGATTAATATGTTCTCCTCTATAATTGAGGTCCTTGAAAGAATTATTGAGGAGGGAACAAACTCTAAACAAATATCTGAAGCAAACAACTTATTGGATTTAATATTATCATTTCATTTTGTACTCATTCTACATTTAATGAGAGTATTGCTTGGAATTACAAATGAATTGTCTAGAGCTTTACAAAGAAAAGATCAAGATATAGTAAGTACCATAAACCTAGTGAAAATATGTAAGCAATAACTCCAGATGATGCAGGAAAATGGATAGAATTCTTTTCTTGAGCAAGTTTCTACTTTTTGTGAAAATGGATGGAATTATAAATTTGCATTCCTTTCGTGCAAAGTTGTTTTATGCTGCTTTTAAGTCACAACTTTAAGAGTTGAAAGATCATTTCAATAAGGTAAATACTGATTTGCTTCTTTGTACGACAAATTTATGTCCAAATAATTCATTCTATGCTTTTGACCTAAAAAAAAAAAAAACTAATCCACTTTGCCGAGTATTATCCAGGAGATTTTTCTTCAGTGGATCTTATGGTACTTGATAATCAACTTGAAAGTTTTATTATCCATATGCATTCTAGTGAGTAATTCTTGAGTTTGAAAAGTATTAGTGATCTTGCTCAAAAAATAGTTGACACAAGAAAAAATTAATATATATCCATTGATTTATCGGTTTGCTACATTGGCTTTAGTTTTATCAGTTGCTACTGCTACTATGAATAGAGTATTTTCTGGTATGAATATTGTGAAGAATCGTTTGTACAATCGGATAGAAGATGGATGGATGAATGATAGTTTACTTATCTACATTGAGAGAGATATTTTCAAAAGTTTTGATAATGAGGTTATTATCCAATATTTTTAGAACATGAAAACCCATCGAAGACAATTGTAGTACTTTATAATTATAAGTTTTATCTAAATATTTATTGTATTTCTTGCCCCCTTTGACAAAAAATTCTAGCTCCATCACTAGCCATATATAGGTTTGATAATCTCTTCTCTTGGATTTTCTTCTCTCTTTTTTCTCAATTTTAGTATATTTGTAGTGTATATATTATACTTGAATTAATTATGGTGAAAAAATATCAAAAATGAGTTTTTGTTTAATAAATTACGATTTTGCTGAAGTTACCGATATATCTCCGATATTTCCACGATCTTGCTGATATTTTCACAATTGTTTTGCAGCTATGTGAATCAATTTTCCGATAATGATATCAATACTGATATTTCTCTGATATTCTAGCTGATTTTTCTTACCTGCGATATCTATATCGGGACCTTATCTGAAGCGATATTTCTGCCAAAATATCGCTGAAAATATCGATTTTTAATTCCTAGATTCTTGAACAAAAATTACATATTCGCTTTGCATTTTTTAAACCATTTGTCGATCTTTTTCTCCATGGACGACACTATACTATTAGTATTCTCTAGTATAGTAATGAATACAGAGGTGTAGCGGTCGGAGCAATCTACTTGGAAATGAATCTCTATTAATTGACGAAAGTGATCCACCACCTGAGTTATAGTTATAGAGTTGCATCACCCTCTAGCCTTATAACCTCTTCCTTTTTTTCCCCAAAAAAACACTGAACGGATCCTCTGCATAAGATTTTGTTTGCTGTTATGTGATATTGCACTAACAATAGGTGTAAACGGGGAGATGATACAATGCCTTCAACGTCATAATATCAAAAATTTCAAGTAAGAGTTTTCATGGAATGGGAATAATGTATTAATGCTTAATGCTTGTGTAACCTGAACCCAAAAACAATAATAATAAACTTAAAATTTGAATGTTGTCTGATTTTCTTTTTCTTTTTCTTTTGTAACAGTTCAAAATGTCTGATTCTGGGGTACGGCCAGGGTAAGGGGAAGAGTGATTTTGGGGGAGAACATTTAGTACGTGTTCCCCATGCATGATTTTTTATGGGCCCCACCGTTCCAGCTGTGGCCAATAGATTTTGTCAAGAATACACAATATCTTTTTTCTATTGGATAGGACAGGATTCCTGCAATGAGGCTTTTTCCCTGTCTGGTTTACTTAGCATAGTTGCCATTCCTTTTGTCTGGTTCAAGTATATGTACAAGCCCAAAGTTGGAGTCTTCCGGCCGTATATATGGTTTATTCTTGGTCAGATTCACCCTAATTAAAATGAAAGTTTACTTTTATTTTAATTTAAATTAATTTGACAATTCTCTCATACGTACCCAAAAGAAGAATTTTTAATTCTTTTAATTCTTGTACTAGTAAGAAATTTCTATCTAATTAGCCATCTGTTAATGTTTTCTCCTGTTTTTTTTTTTTAATGCGTCTTTTGCATGTGTTTCAAAATTAAGCTGCAAAAAAGAACGTTCAAATAACTTTTTTCCTCCTTTCTATCTAGAAATTAAATTTAGAAAATGACGCAGCATCCCACAAAATGACCCAAAGCAAAGGACTAAAATTTCAAAACTCAGTCTAATGAACAGTCCATTGGTTGGTAGAATACTTTTGTATGATAGGAATTTTAGACTTATTTATTTGAAATGTATTAAGTTATTTAGCTTGTTTATTTGAAGTATGTTAGTTGAACAATTTATTTATTTAAAGTGTATTTGGTTAATAGGTGTTAGGTATATAGTTATAAGTTTTTTAGAATTATTTTATTAGATGGTTTAGATTAATCCTACACTTGTATAAATAACTTTCACTTGCAAGAGTTGCAATCATTCAATCTTCAATCACATCTTAATTTTCTCTTCTAAATTCTCTTTGAAAATTTTACTTATTTCTATTCTTGCTGTGAGAACGCAAATTAGAGTGAAATCTAGTAATCCGCTGCGTCAATCAGTACCAGAGTCTACTTCTATATCAGGCAGAGCTTTTCTATTACCATCACCCTACACTATTTCCATTAAAAAAAATACTTATTTCATCATCATCTTCGTTATCTAATCCTTACCATCACCTTCCTATAATAATTATTTCCCACACATACATATATAACCCTTCTATACACTATCTTTGTTTCTCAAAAACAATAAATAAATAAGAGGCGCATATCAAAGGCATATATCAAGGTTTCCTTCTTAGAGAATTTGCTTCATTCTTTTAACAAGGTAATATATATGGTTGCCAATCCAATAGGTATTTTTTTTCTTTACCTATAGGTAGGTATTTTTTTTTTAGCCGTTGGATCACCATCTAATAGTGATCTAATGGCTATAATGAAGTGCATAAAAAGACGTGCATCATTAATGTTCTTTCTCTCTCTTACTTTTTATAATAAAAAAATGTACATGCTAAGTTTTTATTGGCCAAATTGATACCTATCCATAGGTTAAAAAAAAAAATACCTACTGGATTGGTGCCCAATATATATATATATATATATTTTGTAAGCTTTATTTTTTTCTTACTGTTTAGATTTTTGAGAGCTCTATTTTTTCTTTACTCTTAAGAGTTTGTACTATTTACTTTCCTATAAAAGCAAGAAAAAAATAATTTTATTTTTCTTTACTTTTAAAAATTTGTACTATTTTCTTTCCTATAAAAGCGGAAAAAAAAAAGTTCAAAAAAAGTTCAGAAAAAGTTCAAAAAAAAAGTATTAAAAAAAAAAGAGATGTCGGACAAAGAGTCTAGCCCACAAAATCCCGCAGTAGAAGAGTTCGCAAAAAAAGAGTCAGTGGATGCACTTAATAGAAGATTATGGAATCTAAAGACAATGCTTACAAATTTGACTCAACATTTGCTTGGGAGACAAAACAATAATTATGAATGACGGAGACGCGATGAAGTTGATCCGCTTGAAAATTTTAGGTAGCATCAAGATCAACTTTTTCAATGTGAAGATTCTAGTGAAGACGATGAAGGACCAGCCATGACCGAAAACAACTAAGGACCTCGGCAAAATGACTACCACATGAAGATCGAGATTCCGCAATTTAATGGTCTATTCATGATTGAAGAATTCGTTGATTGACTAGTTGAAGTAAAAAAGTTCTTTGATTATTAGGATACTCAAGAACATATGAAAGTTAAATTGGTGGCTTATCGACTCAAATGTGGTGAGTAAGCTTGGTGAGATCAATTACAAGTGACATGTATTCGACAAAGGAGAAACAAAGTTAACACTTGGCGGCGGATGAAACAATTGATGATCAAGCACTTCTAATCTCTAGTTTACGAACAAACACTTTTTAGTCGATTTCAACATTGCTGACAAGCATACCAGATAGTACAAGAATATGTAACCGAGTTTCATAGACTAGCTACCTGAGTGGACATTCGCGAATCCGAAAGTCAAAAGATTTCTAAATTCATTGATGGACTTCATGCAAACATACAAGACGAGGCATTCTAACAATCTCGTAATACTTTATCTAGCGCAATTCAACTCACTTTGAAAGTTGAAACTCAGCTCAACAAAAGGGCACATCGTAATTCAACAACTTTTCAATCCTCTATACCACCATAAAGATCTGATTTGAGCAAAGAGAAGGCTATAGCAAGACCACACGATGAAGTAGTAAAACCAACTCCTTCTTATAACTACCCAACCACTCAACCGCAAAGAGAAATAGCTAACAATAATACTAACAACCCTTATATAGTCCCGAGAGGTAATAAATATTATCGTTGTAGACAAACAGACTACTATTCAAATCAATGTCGTCAAAATAGATATGTTAATCTAACAACGCATGATGATAATGTCGAAGGGGACGAGACGTATTTCGAGAATAAGGAGTACGTATATGAAGTTGAACCTGAGGAAGTCATTTATGGAGATGATGATATTTCCTTAGTGATAGGACGATTAATGTATATACTAAAGAAGGAAGAAGACATACAACGCCACAACATCTTCATGACTCGTTGTACGGTTGAACAATAAGTGTGTGATCTTATCATTAATAGTAGGAGTAGTGAGAACATAGTATCTAAGACTATGGTGGATAAGTTATAACTACCAACCTAACCACATATTGCCCCGTATCATATTGGTTAGATCAAGGATATCGGTGAAATAAAGGTGACACAACAATGTTGAATTCCTTTTTCCATCGATAAATACAAAGATGGGGTATTATGTGATGCTATTGATATGGATGCTTATCATATGTTACTTGGTCGACCGTAGAAATTTGATTTAAACACTATGCATATGGCAAAGCTAACATATACAGCTTTCATAATGATAATATGAAGATTACTCTAGCTTTATGAAGCTATAAAATAACCAAGCAACCTCCACCTAGACCAACCTTCTTTTTGTACCTAAAAAGGCATATACTCCCACCAATATTCATGTGCAAGTTCAAATATTATTATCTGAATTTGAAGATATTATTCCTAAGGAGTTACCTGCTGGTTTACCATCTCTACGAAATATTCAACACCAGATTAATCTTGTTCCTAGAGCAAGTCTACTGAGTTTACCTCACTATTACATGAGTCCGAAGGAGTCAAGTCTAATACCTCCTTAAGAAAGGGATGATTAGAGAAAGTATATGCCCCATGGATGTGCCTGCACTCCTAACACCGAAGAAAGACAGAAGCTGGAGGATATGCGTTGATAGTCAGGCTATCAACAAGATTATAGTACGATATCGATTTCCTATTCCACGATTAGATGATATGCTTGATAGATTGGGGATCAAAGCTCTTTTCTAAGATTAATTTACAAAGCGAATACCATTAGATTCATATTCATCCTAGAATACCATTAGATTCATATTCATCCTAGAGATGAATGGAAGACTGCACTCAAAACATATGAAGGACTATACAAGTGGTTAGTTATGTTATTCCGTCTATCCAATTCTCTGAGTACTTTCATAAGGTTAATGAATCAGGTATTCCAACCCTTCATTAGAAGAATTGTCATCGTTTATTTTGATGATATTTTGGTCTATAGTCAGAATGAGAAAGAACACCTACAACACTCGACTGAAGCTTTTAATGCACTTTGTAAGAATTAGTTGTATGTCAACCTAAAAAAATATAGCTTCATGACTGATAGCTTAGGCTTTGTTATAAGTTTTAACAGAATCAAAGTCGATCATGATAACGAAAAGCTATCCGAGAATGGCTAATATCGAGACCATTACAGAAGTTTGAAGTTTTCATAGTCTTGCGACATTCTATAGACGATTTGTGAGAAACTTTAGTACTATAGCTACACCGCTCACCGAATGTTTGAAGCAAAAGCAATTCTTTTGGACTGAAGAAGTGAAATATAGTTTTTCTATCTTGAAGTAAAACTCACAAATGCACATATCCTTGCACTTCCTAACTTTGATAAAATTTTCAAAGTCGACTGTGATGCTTTTAGCGTAAGTGTTGGGACTATTCTATCTCAAGATATGAAGCCAGAAAGAAGTGGTCAATGTATGAACAAGAATTATATGCAGTTATTCGTACATTACAATAATGGGAGTCGTATCTAATGCAAAAAGAATTCATCCTCAATACGGATCATCAAGCTCTTAAGTACCTCAATAACTCTTCTAGACTAAATCGAATGCACACTCGATGGATTGCCTATATCCAAAAGTTCACTTTCTCTCTCAGGCATCAGTTAGGATAATTAAATAAGATTGTTGATGCATTGAGTCGCCGAGTTATATTACTGACTGCTATTCAAAATAAAATAATCGAGTTTGATTATTTGAAAGACTTATACACTGAAGATAAAGATTTCAAGGAAGAATGATAGAAGTGCATTACTGGAGTTGCAAATAAATATCAAATACATGATGGTTTTCTATTCTTTGAAAACTGTTTAAGTATTCTACCAAGATCTCTCAGAGAACATATCATTTAGGCGTTATACAAGAGGATTAGGAGGACACATAGGACGAGACAAAATTATTTCATTAATGAAAGCTCGATACTTTTGGCTACATCTTAAGCGTGACGTCGAGAAATTTGTCGAGCTTTATTATATATGCCAGACTATAAAGAGATAAGCTCAAAATACTGAGTTGTACGTATCACTTCCTATTCCTGATGCGCTTTGGGAAGATTTGTCCATGAATTTCATCTTGGGACTACCGAAAACACAAAAAGGTCCACATTTTATCTTTGTTGTGGTAGATCATTTTTCAAAGATGGCTCATTTTATTCCCTATAAGAAAACTTCAGATACTACTTATATTGCTCAATTGTTCTTTGAGAGATTATTCATCTATATAAGTTACCAAGGACAATAGTGTCTGATCGCGATAGTAAATTCCTAAGTCATTTTTGGTGCACTTTCTGGACGAGACTTGATACCACCTTACAATTTAGTAACACTTGTCATTCCCAAATAGATAGGTAAACTGAAGTCACTAATCATACACTGGACAACATTTTACAGTGCTTGACCAAAGAAAGTCCTAGACAATGAGAAAATATCCTACCGCAAGCTTAGTTTGCTTACAATAATGTGCTAAATCGTTCTAGCGGTAAATATCCATTTGAAATTATTTATATTCATCTTCTGTTGCATACTCTCGACTTGGTATCCTTACCAAAACTTCTAGTGATGAGCATTATTACCGATCATTTGATTAATAAAACGATCCACATCCATGAAGAAGTGAAAAGAAAGTTAGAAGAGTCTAGTGCAAAATACAAGGTTAATGCTGATAAGTACAGAAGATTCAAAACTTTCAAAGAAGACGATTTTGTAATGGTTCATTTACGTAAAGAAAGACTTCCAGCAGGAGAATACAATAAACTCAAGCAAAAGAAAATTGGCCCATTTTGCATCATTCAAAAGATTAATGATAATACATATGTCATTGATCTACTAGATAATTATACAATTTTCAAGACCTTCAATGTTCAAAATCTGTACAAGCACTATGGACCGGAAGTCATACCATAAGCAACTCGAGGACAAGTTATTTTTTTCAAGTGAGGGAGAACTGATACAGCAGCCCACAAAATGACCCAAAACCAAGGCCCAAAGTTTCAAAACTTAATCTAATGAACATTCTATTAGTTGGTAGAATGCTTTTGTGTGTTAGATATTTTAGACTTATTTATTTGAAATATGTTAGGATATTTAGCTTGTTTATTTGAAGTGTATTAGGTGAACAATTTATTTATTTAAAGAGTATTAGGTGAATAATTTATTTATTTAAGTGTGTTTGGTTGGTAGGTGCTAGGTGTATGGTTATAAATTTTTTAGAATTATTTTATTGGATAGTTTTGATTAATTCTAAACTTGTATAAATAGTCTTCATTGACAAGAGTTGTAATCATCCAATCTCCAATTAAATCTTAATTTTCTCTTCTAAATTCTCTTTAAGAATTTTACTTATTTTTATTCTTGTTGTAAAAATATAAATTAGATCGAAATCTAGCAATCTGTTGCGTCAGAAAATTATGTATGTTAATCTAAACTACATAAGCACTAGATGAACATCTTTTTGGGAAAAATACGTATATTCCCCTCTCTAGCTCTCTAAAAAAAATTATATATAGCATGTGTATAACTATCCGCACATTTAAATGTGTTTGCTAAAGTACCTTTACGGTTTTCTAAATTTATGATATAATCCTCTGTCCTTAACTAGTCATTAATAGGGAAAAAAAAAATAACAATCAACAATTAAAAAGGAGAAAGATAGTACAGACAATATCCTATGTCATATTTTGTCGGGTAACAATTATCAAATTAAAGGTGAAAACAAGTCAAGCTAAATGAGTATATGGCTAAGCGATAAAGTTATAGACATCAAGAGTTTGTAAATGTTACTTTGCTTGCTCGAAGGTTTCAGTACTAAGTTCTCAAAGCAGCTAGCTATAGCTTGTTATGGAATGTCATCATGAAGAAAGCAATGAGTAAAATTTTGTGACGAGTACTCAACGTTATATTATTACCATTCATTATCAAGAAATCCCATGTGTATCACGTACGAGGAATATTCTACAGTTAAACCAATTATTAACTAATATAAATTTCGACTTTATCAAACATAATGAGTAAGTCATGACACCTTTAGTAAAGGCAAAGAAAGATTGAAAAATAATAGGACAAAATATAAGCGAAGCCCATATCTTAAACTTTGGTTTGTCTAGTAATGCCACTTTACAATATGGTATCTAAACTATATTTGAAGCAAGGTATAGGGTAAAGCTAGCTCGTTTGCTTTCCCCAATGCATCGACTATATAAAGGGAAGTAGAACCAAACCAAATGCCAAGCAAGCACAACAATATCCACATATATTGCGTACTCCTCCACCTAATACTAAAGCCTCTCAATCACATTTTTCTTTGTGAAAACCGAGCATGGATACGACCAAGATCACAACGGCGGTTCCACCTCAAAACCTGGCGTCGGCCTTTGCAGTCCCCCAAAATCTGGCCACCCCAACCCCGGCTTATGCACCGCAACCTCTGTCCACAACGCCGGCCTATGCGCCGCAAACTCTGTCCACAACTCCGGCCTCTGCCCCTCAAAATCTGTCCACCACGGCTGCGATTGCGCCTTCGAATCTGGGGTCAGGTGTTGTGCCTCACCAGAGCTTGACCACGCCCGTGATTACTACGCCTCAGACTAAGCTCGGCACCACATCAGCAATACTGCCAAAGAGTGATCAAAGCTTGGCTGCCCGTTTCTTGGGATCGGATGGCCGATCTTCTCGCACTTCGCTTGGACTTGATGGCGGCCGCCGCTCACTCGGAGTCGACGGCCGTTCAACTCGTGCCCTGGGACTTGACGGCCGCTCTCGTGGTGGGCAGTCTGATGAGAGTGAGCTGAGCAAGAGAATCCTTGAGCTTCATGAGTCTGATGAGCGTGGCCTTGCTGTGAAGCCTGTTCTTCACATAATTGACGTCATTTTCTACCGCGCAACTTCTGACCTCCCCGGATTCGCTCTGGTAGTATATACAAATTTAACTACCGAATTATATGTGTGTATATATATATATATATATGTACGACACTCTTATGAGTTGAGTTGTTAACATAGCGTTTTCGTTTGCAATTTTCAATGACGTGTACAGCACTCAGATAATATTACTGCTACGGATGATAAGGCCGTCCTGTATTCTGTTGCTAGCCTCCAAGACAATGTCGAAATTCCGGCCAGGATTACCAGTGCAATTTCATGCGAAGTAACCATATATTTATATATATAATGTCTTCTTTATTTAATTTTTTTGACGTTTTTTTTAATCTCTTTCTTCATTACTTTAAAGAATGTTTCATAGAACCATCATTCACTAATTTTGTTTACCTATAATAAATTTTCCACGTAATTAAAATAATTATACATGGACTGATATGAATATGGTGATCACCACTGATCGAAATACACATTTTATCAATGCAATCACCACATACGCACGTAGTACTTTTTATTGATTTACTATATGTGTCATAATAAATTACCTAAGTAATAGTAATAGAGATTCCCAGATTTTTTTTGTGCTCTCATGTCTCACTTATATAATGAGGGCACATGATATCATATAATTTAATTAGTGAGACGTAAAAGGGACATGTAATGTCATTCCATAGTACAGTACTAGCTCCGAGTAATTAATATACATATCACTATTGCTACACAATCCTCCTAGTACAAAGTAATAGTGTAGTAGAGATTCTCAGATTTCTCTGTGCTCTCATGTCTCACCAATAAAATGAGGGCACATGATATCATATAATTTATTTAGTGGGACGTGCGTAAAAGGGACATGTAATATCATTCCATAGTAGTACTCCGAGTAATTAATATACATATCACTATTGCTACACAATCCTCCTAGTACATTGAGTAATATTGATTTTGACCTATTTCTATCTATATATGTACATTAACATGACAGATCCTGAGCAAGTGCTCGGCCGGAGTAGATGTGCACACCATCACAATGGAAATACTACAGATAATCAAGCACTACGGATGGGACTCAAAGGTGTTGCTAGCCTTGGTGGCATTCGCGGTGACCTTCGGCGAGTTTAGGCTGGTGCTCCAGCTTTACTCCACCAACCCACTCGCCAAAGCCGTGGCTCTTCTCAAGCAGCTGCCTGAGCTTTTGGAGCATGCTGGGGCCTTGAAGCCAAAACTCGACGCTCTCTACACTCTCATCAAGGAGATTCTTGATGTGACCAAGAAAATCGTCGAATTCTATGACCTTCCACGTAACGAGTACTTTTCTGCTGAATCCCCTGAAATTCTAGCCGCCGCTTCTCACATCCCCACTGCTGTTTACTGGACCATCCGGAGTATTGTGATCTCTTCAACCCAAATTTTGGCCCTCACTGGCATGGGCATCGAGTATGTTATATGTTAAATCTTTTGGGTTGTTACTATTATATGTCTAGGTCACCATATAATTTATGGCTTTATATTCTAATATTACGTTGACTTTTGACTTGTTTGACCAGGTATCTAACGGAGCCGTGGGAGCTGTCTTCCTTGGCCCATAAGCTCAGCAATATTAAAGGGCATGTTGTGGACATTATCGCGCGCTGTAATAGATTTGTTGGTGAGTAGTAGATCTGACTAGCCTCTTTATTGATTAATATTGTGGATATGTGATATTTTCATATATATATATATATATATATATATATATATATATATGTTATATTTATGTACTCCTATGTTTAGTGTATTGCTAATTCAAATGACAAAATATTGTTGATTCGCAGAGACGCAGAAAGAGAATGAGGCGCTTGAGTATATTGTGCGTACTTTTCTAACAACACACATTGATAACTCAAAGCCTCTGAGGGTTTTGTTCAAGGATGATCCGCAAGCACTCTATGATTGCTCCGGCAAGAGAAGGGTTTGCTCTCAAACTAATACCGATCGAAAATCTCTTGATTTCGCATTTTTCGTTGTTCGATATAGCCAGCCATATGGCTAAACATATTTCTAAGACATAATAAGGATTTAGCATTACATGAAACATGTTTTGCATGAAAAATTAACACATGTTTTGAAAGTACATGCTTATTGTATATATCTCTAACTGATCCTCACAAACGTAATTGTGATTCCATTTTAACAGATCTTAATCGAAGACTTGAGGAGGAAGGTTGTTGCCCTATTCATCACAGACATTGACCCTGAACTCACACGTGCGCACGAATACGCAATCTTGCAACAAATGTACGCCGAAAAGAGGCACAACCCGACAAGGTCCGAGAGTCAGTACGAGGTGGTTTGGGTTCCAGTCACAGACTTCTGGAATGATGAGAAGTACCGGCATTTTGAGAGGCTAAGAGACCAAATGGAATGGTACTCAGTGCACCATCCTTCAATAATTACACCTGTAGTCCTCAGGTTCTTCAAAGAGAAGTGGAACTTCAACAAGAAACCTCTCCTTGTGGTGATGGACAACCAAGGCAAAATTGTGCACCTCAACGCCATCCACATGATGTGCATCTGGGGAAGCCTAGCATACCCTTTCAGTATCAACAAGGAGAAGTTGTTGTGGGAGGAAACTAGCTGGACCATTGACCTTCTCACTGACGGCCTTGACCCCAATGTTGTCACTTGGGTACGTGTGTGTTTTCTTTAATTGCTAACTTTTAATTACCAACTATAACATACATATATATATGTATTCACATATGTTAGTATATCAACAAATTGGTTTTTTACACATGACATGATCAAATACACTTACCTTGAAATCTTTGGTATTCTCAGATCCAAGAACAGAGGCACATTTGCTTGTACGGAGGAGAAGACTTGGATTGGATCCGGAAATTCACAAGGACCGCCAAAGAGGTGGCCCGGGAATCTGGGCTTAACCTGGAGTTGCTCTACGTGGGGAAGAGCAAGCCTCACGAGAAAGCCACGAGGAACATCATCGACACGATCATCAAGGAGAACCTGAGCAGGACCCTCGACTGGAACCTCATCTGGTACTTCTGGGTCCGTCTTGAGAGCATGTGGTACTCCAAGGGGCAGCTGACCCCGGCGGAGAATATCAAGAACGACCGCGTGATGCTAGGGATCATTGCCATGCTGAGCTACGGCTCCAGCAGCCAAGGGTGGGCGGCCATCAGCAGGGGCTATGGGGAGATGGTTAAGGGCAGTGGGGAGCACATCTACAAGGGGTTGAGCGAGCATGGCCGGTGGAAGCCGAGGGAGGACGAGATCGGTTTCGTCCCCGCCCTCGACGAGTACCTCACCAAGATCCACCACGACGCGCCGCACCACTGCACCAGCCTCATCTTGCCAGCCACTGGCGCCATGCCTGACACCGTTGCCTGCTCTGAGTGCGGCCGCTTGATGGAGAGGTACACCATGTTCCGCTGCTGCCTTGACTATTGATCAATGAGACCAATCGAAGAGCCTTGATATATGCTTTGCATGGCGCCTCGAATATGAGACCAATTGAAGGGACGTCATCATAAATAAGAGACGATATTTATCAGAATGTTGTGGTTGTTTTTATCATATATCTTATCAATGTGTCAGTATATTTTTTTCCTCCTTTTTTCCTGCTTTTTTGGGGCTAAGACCTATCTAATGTATTGCCTATTTCGGCGTACTACAACCGGAGTTTGCTGCTATTATTATCACTATTGAATAAAGATTTGTTGCTTTAATTTCGTGCAGTACTACGTAAGTCGACGTACTATTTATTTTGGGGATATTACATTTTCTTATAGTATTTGAAGCTTGTGATACACAAGACTGATCTTGACTAGCATTTTGAGTACTTTTATCGAAATCCAGGAAATAAAAGACATGAACGAACGACGTGATCGTTTGATATTATAAAATAAAATAATAAAAAATAAAAGAAGAAGAAGACGATGAAGTACATTACCTTTTAGTTAGAGCCTTAATTCTAAGAAACTAATTCTTATTTTAACTCTTGTATTTCCTAGTTGACAAATGTGGAATTAAGGTGTGGAGTTACTTAGCAAAGCTTAATTTGAATTTTGTTTCCTTGCGTCCAATATCTTTCATACCAGTAGGTTTGTGATTTCCATTTCCTCAATTAAACAGACCACACCACAAACATTTACTTTATATATCTATTATTTTTAAGTACATTTACATGGAATCTTTTGGAAAGTTAGTATATTATAAGTTTTATATATATATATAGAGAGAGAGGTTGGGTACCAACCTTTATACCCATTTATATATTATATATATATATATATATATATATATATATATATATATATATATATATATATACCTCATTTTGTGGAAGATTCATATTTCAAAACACTAACGAAAAAAAAATAGTTAGATCAACTAGAGGCAATTTAGAACTTTTCAATAAAAAAATTTAGCAACAAAAAAACTGAAAAGACCATTTTAACTTAAACCCATGAATATTACTAACCTTAATTTCCTCAAAAATTCTTAGAAGTCTGCAAGGGGACAGAGCCATCGTAGCATAGCCTAGTGGGGCGGTGGCCCCCTCAGAAATACTTTTAATTTAAAAAATTTTATATGCTTATAAAAATTATAACTTATCCAAAATTATGCTTATATTATAATTTGAAATTTTTTATTTTATTATATTTTTTAAAAGAGTCTTATATTAAAAAAATTATAATTTAACCCAAAATTAGTATGAAATATATATTATTTCTAATTATTAAATTGGAATTATCTCAAAAAAACAAATTAGGATTTATTTAGGCTTAGGAGAGTTCGTATATGAACTCAAGTCCTCTTTGTACTCTAGAAGGAAATGCGATTATTATTAAGTTATGCTTTGCGACGACGTATTTATTTACTTTATAATCCCATAGAATAAGTTTTTTTTTTTTTTTGTTAGAAACATAGTTATCATGTAGAGTAATTAAAACTCCTGTCATTTTAAATTTTTGAAATTCGTAGAATTTTAGAACATGTAAGGAAAACGAACTCAACTGACAATTTGGCATTTGAAATGACGTAGTGAACTAGGTTGCCTTGTAATTTTCACTAAGGAGTTCTAGGTCACTGGTTAGTACAATATGTGGCCCCACAAAATTCCTTTTACATATTAGCGATATGTCGAGATACTCTTTAGTATTTTTTTATAGCTCAAAGTTTGTGTGTAAAGATTTCCGTACATAGCAGCGGCTTGAAAAATTTTTGGACTAAAAATATTTGTACGAAAAAATAAGTTTTCATCACGTTATGGCTGCCTTCGATTAGGTGACCTTTTGGAAATTCTTACCATTCAGAGAAGCCTCAAAGCAGTTCTGTTTCTCGTGTGGAATCTATACCATATGACAGTTTTTCTTATACTCGGTAATCTCTCCTGTGCTTATCTTTTTAATATATTCTTCTTCATAAATGGTTAATTAAACTACAATTAGAAGATCACATGAGCTTTATAGCCTGGTTTTCCTTTTATTTAAGGTAATTGCATGCGTTCCGATAAACTGATTTGTTTACTAGAAAAAGCACCCAAAGGACTTTTTTCTTTTTTTAATTTAAACTCCGTACTCAAACAAAAAGAGAAAAGCAAGCAACACTGATGGTTAAGCTAGATTTTCCACGGGAAAAAGCAACCAATAGGAGTTGCCTTATTCGGGATAGAATTAGATATACCAAAAGCGTACTAGTACATACATGGACATGTACTATATGTGGACCATTCTTTTTCCTTTTTCAATATTCTATTGGAATAAAAGAAGGCGAGTTAATCTAATAAAAATGATTTTATAATATACTTAAAAAGATCAAACATAACAGCTAGCCGTAATACAGGTAGGTGGGAATTAAGGGATATATTTAGATTACAAGCTATAGCCTATAGGGAATTATCATGCTAAATGATTTTATGGCTATAAGAGATCAGATTAATATGATTAGTGCCAAACAAAAATCAGATGTACATATGTATAGCTTAATTACATTGGTTGGGAGAAAATAAATAAATTAAGGGAAAGAATTGAAGAAAAAGATAGGACGAAGAGACATAGATATGCGTTGGAGCAGTGGACATAACATATACAGCCATGCAACTATAAAAAAAAAAAAAAAAAAA
>JXTB01000394.1:97976-110904 GCA_002914805.1 Parasponia andersonii
CGACGAGGCGGAGCGACGCCGGTCGGTGGGCGGCCCGGACAGCGGCTGGCGGCAGTGCTGCGGGAGATCAGCCGAGAGGGAGAGAGGAGAGGAGAGAGAAAGAGAAGGATCGGGGGAGGGAGGAGAGAGAAGAGAGAGAGAGGAGAAAAAGATGTGCACGTGGCCCCTCTTTATTGGGCTGTGCAATTTTTCAAAAATTACACATAAATCCCCAAAATTTCAAATCTCTATCAATCTAGTCCCCCAAAATTTGCAATTTAGTCCATCTGAACAAAACTTTTACAAATTAGTCCCCACAATATTTTATCCGGAAAATTGGTAAAATGTCCAAATTACCCTCGAAAATTCCGGGTTTTCACACTAAAATTTAAAGACAATGATATTTGTTTAAATGAAAAAATCAAATAAGGATTCCAATAAATTAAACATGACAATACATAGATTAACTTGGGAAAATTGTTCATCTTCTAAAATATATAGATCATGCAACAATTTATAAGAATAGAAGTATACTAGCATACTTCAAGTTGAATAGTTAAATAATCTATAGACAAGACTCACAAGGATCCTAAGAGACAACAATCATATTATCTCATAAATATTCAATGAAAAACTACTCAAAACACACAAAATTGATAAACATCACTACAAGAAACAAACTTTATTGGGACAACAAATGTCGTCTCAATAATCTATCAGAATAATATTGTCATCTCAATAGTTCGTTCCAATAGCCTTGTTCTAATAAGTGTCTATTAGGATGACTTGTGTTGTCCTCACAATAAACATTCCAATTGGGACAACAAATGTTGTCCTTAAAAGGCAAAAAAAAATATATACATGATTTGGGTACTTTATTAGGATGACATTTTTCAAATATGTCATCCCAATAGGTTTTGAATTTTAAAAACAATAGATTATTTTTAAAAAAATAAAAAATTATATAAAACATATTTGGGTACTTTATTAGGATGACATTTTTCAAATATGTGATCCCAATAGGTTTTGAATTTTAAATACAATAAATTATTTTTAAAAAAATAAAAAATTATATAAAACATATTGGGACAAAAATAGTTGTCCCAATAAATTTGCAGTGCCTTTTTTACAATTTATTTAATATAATAGAATTTTGATTTTGGTGGTAATTATTTTTAATGCAATTTATTATTCATAAATTAAAACTAACATTAAATATTATGAAATAAACAATAATTAAACCCCAAACTAGAATTATAATCATTAACAATAGTATCATTAAAAAAAATAAACGAGTATAGAATCCAAAAATATTTAAATTACCTAAATAGAAAATCCCAAAATATGTTAATAAAAATACTAAGCACTATCTAAGTAGCAATTCATTGAGCAACTAAATAAAACTCCATAGATTTAATCATCACCCAAATCCTCATCTTCATCGTGCTGAGTCGAATACTGTTGTGGAGGAGGAATAATACCATGAACAATCCGAAGTAAGAGTGTGCGAAGCTCTTGGAATTGCAGCTAAGTATCCCTCAACTGAGTCTGAGTTTCCCTCAGTTGAGTCTGATTATATCTTAACTCAGTGCGTACATGTTCGTCTGTTGCAGGCTATGACTGTGGTGGTGCAAACTGCGAAGTAATGGAACTAGAAGTCTTATAACCTAAGCAATCGACCAATTCCCTTCATGTGTCCACGATGTACACCGAATACATGATCAGCTATAGCTCGCTCATCTATGCATGGCGAGGCTGATTATACATTATTCCCATCAGAATCATTAGTGGTAGAGGCCTGAGTATGCTCTTGTGTCTGTATAGTCCGAATCTCAGACATCTTAAGCTACCAAAAGAAATAGAAAATAATTAGATCAAATAACAAAATGACATTAAACATATTAAAAAATTACACTTACATAATCTTGTTCAGCTGTACCATTCACCCACTCTCTAGTTAATCTCTTCCTATGATTACGCTAGAACGAGTCAATGACGTTCGGATTTCCCTAATAATTTTCTTTTTAAAGATTAGACATTGAAATAACAAGAAAAATTAGAACATGATATAAGAAGAATAAGAATTAATGTTACCAGCCTGCCTACGCATAGATTCTTGTATAGACTTGGACCCTTGCAAGTTAGGGTACTTTTGTTTTTGTCGATTTTCACGATTTATCTCATATTGGAGCTACAAATTTGAAAGGAAATAATCCAATACTTGAAACAAAATATTAAGAATTACCAAACGATAATCGACAAAAAAGATGAAAAACAAGAACATACAGATTTAAGTGGAAAACCCTAATCGGGAAAAACCACTGACAGAGGAGGAAATTTCACTATGTCGAAAAATAAGGTACAAAAGGTAGAGTTTTACACGATCAAACCAGAAATATATATAATCTCAAAACCCTAAACTATATATATGTACGGACAAAACGGTCTAATAAAACAGGTCCATACCACCCCCGCACCCCCAACGAGATCAGTGGTAAGCTCCGGGATCGGACTTATCGGCCCGATCCCTCCGCTTCCACCACAGATCTTAAAATTTCTCTTAATTACAAAAATACAACATATGTCGCACCGCGAAATTTTCGAACCAGGGCAAATAGAATTCAAGTCACGAACTCTAACACAAAATATTCTTATCTAGAAAAATTTGTCTGTACTTACTGTGAACTTTCCATCGGAAAAAAAACTCAATGCATTTCTTCGAATCATCTACGTGTAACTAAGTTGGAACATTTGTAAAGCCTTATTGTAATCTTTCTCCTTTTCTCCATTATCTTGGTAGTGCTTATTCATCTTATTCTTGAAGTTACAATATCGTTCGCTCGCCATCCGATCAATTCCAACAAGAATTCTAGCAAGTTCAGAATCTGTAATCTTCCCCCTCCCGATATGAAAGTATCTCTGTAATAAAATAAGTATGAAATAATTATTTGATCCATAACATAAGTTTCATATAACATGCAAATTATAAATCTTACCTCAACTTGAGGAAGAATCTTAGATTTGTCTTCCTTTGGTACTTTATCCCATCTCGCATAATAAGGTGGGATGTATTGTCTAACAAGAGTCGAAATCTATCTTGGAAAGTACTTAGCATTATTGTCTAACGACAAACCTTTAGTAAAGGAAAAGGAAGAGAATTGAAATTGGGAAAAGAATATAAGCAAGCCCACTTCCAAAGCTTTAAAATGTATCTCTAGTACCACTTTATGGTCTATAAACCCCAATAGAAGCAAGGTAGCCAACAGTGAAAAACCATTTCGACGAGACCCCTTATTCTTCTTTGCGTGCACTATATAAAGGGCGTGGAGTTGAACCACAAGGCAACCATATCCATTACTAGCTCCTCCCTCTTCTTTCCAAACTCTGTTAAGTGTGAAAGCTGAAAATGAATACCAAGATGGCAGGTATCGTTGCTCCATCTCAAAAAATCGTAGGGCTGCCTAGACAAGAGCAGAGCTTTGCTACTCGTGTCCTCGGAGAAGGCGGAGGCCGAGCGGCTCGTTTGCTTGGAGACAGCCGTTCGTCGATCCGTGCACATGGGGCATCCGACGAGTCCGAGTTGGGCAGGAAAATTCTTGCCATTCATGAAGCTGATGAGCGTGGGATATATGTGAAGCCTGTCCTCAACATCATTGATGACATATTTTACCGCGCAGCTGCGGACATTCCGGGATATACGCAGGTACAAAAGTCCCCCTGCTTAGGCAATTTCTCGTCACTTTTGTTTATGATATATTCACGGGTCCAAGAACTCTTTTTCACTTATTCAATTTTACTGCTTTTGGTACGTGAATTCAGTTATATTTTATTTTATTATTAACATGTTAAACTTGATAATGACAGAATCCACTTATTAGATAGTGAAATAAATAAATAAATAAGCATGCTAAAAAAAATAAATGAATAAATAAGCATGCTAAACTATCTTGCATAACCACTTAAACTAGCCTATATAACATAAAATTAATGAGCAAGTTGCTTGCTTGGCAGACCGACTGATTGTTATGAATATATAACAGGGTTTGCTTTCACAATCGGATATTGATGAGAAGGCCCTGCATTCTGCAACTTCCCTCCATGACATGGTTGAGCTTCCAACCAGGATCATCAGTGCAATTTCCTGCGAGGTCAACAAATTTTAGATATTGCCCAAAAGAAAATGAAATCTTTTTTTCTTTTCTTTTCTCTTCTTTTCCTTTGTTTAAATTGTTGACTTATTAGACCCCTTTGTATGCATATGATCACAGATATTCAGCAAGTGCTCAGCTGGAGTAGACGTAAACACAATAGTCATGGATATATTAAAGTTGATCAAACACTACAACTGGGATTCAAAGTTGGTGCTAGTCTTAGTAGCTTTTGCTATCACCTTTGGCGAGTTTCGCCTTGTTGTTCAGCTTTTCCAAACAAATCCACTGGCCAAAGCAGTCGCTCTTCTCAAGCAATTGCCAGACATCTTGGAGCACGTTGGAGCTCTGAGACCACAACTCGAGGCCCTCTTTGAGCTGATTGGAGAAATTCTCGACGTGACAAAGAAGATCGTCGAGTTTTATGAGCTTCCCGGAACCGAATACTTTACCCGTGACTCACCTGAAATTTTAGCTGCCGCTTCTCATATCCCTACAGCTGTTTACTGGACCATCCGAAGCATAGTCGTCTCTGCAACTCAAGTTTTGGCCCTCACAGGCATGGGAATCGAGTATGTTTGCTGGACCATTCTAAACAGCTTCCTCCCTTTTTATTTATTTATTTTTAAGTCCTTGCTGATTGCTTGACTTGTCTCAGGTACTTAACAGAGCAATGGGAGCTGTCATCCCTGGCTAATAAGCTCAACAACATAAAAGGGCATCTTGTGGAGCTAATTAGACGCTGTCATGAATACATTCGTGAGTTCTTACACTCTTGAAATTATGTTGATATTCATGAGCTATACTTATATTCCAGTTCTAGTGAACCACATAACGGATTACAGTATTAAGAGATAAAGTTTGTCTAATCCAGGGAATGTGAAAGATATTGAAGCTTTCGAGGCCCTTGGACGCATTTTGCTGACTACACACATTGATAATACTAAGCCTCTGGCTGCTTTGTTCCACTACAACGATGGCCAGCCAGCACTCTATGATTGCTACAACAAGAAAAGGGTTAGCTCCAAAATCTCTCGATGCTTCAAATTTTGATACTTGTATTGCGTAGACATAATAGATATCCAGCTATACTCACTAAATATTCAACTGAAACAGATAGGCACCGAGGATCTGAGGCGGAAGATCGTTGCCCTGTTCATTACAGATATAGACCCCAATGTTGCTCGTGGTTCCGAATACGCAATCTTGCAGCAAATGTACCTCGAAAAGAGGCACAACCTGACGAGAACTGAGAGTCAGTACGAGGTAGTTTGGGTCCCAATCACAGACTATTGGGGTGATGAGAAACACAGATTGTTCGAGACCCTGAGAGAACAAATGGAATGGCACTCGATCCACCATCCTACAGTGGTGTCTCCGGTGGTCATCAGGTACATCAAAGAGAAGTGGAACTTCAGTAAGAAGCCTATGCTCGTAGTTATAGACACACAAGGTAAAATTGTGCACCTGAATGCCATCCACATGATGTGTATTTGGGGAAGCCTAGCCTACCCTTTTACCACCAACAGAGAAAAACTGCTGTGGGAGGAAATGAGGTGGTCAATCGAGCTTCTCGCAGACAACCTCGAGCCAAATATGAACGTCTGGGTAGGTTTTCATACCTTACATCAAAAAAGTTTCGGAATCCTTTTTATGTATAAATAAGAACATGACTTAATTAACCCACTTGAATCTACGTTTTAGCTACTAGAGGATAGACACATATGCTTGTATGGAGGAGAAGACAAAGATTGGATCCGGAAATTCACAAGGATCGCCAAAGACGTCGCAAGAGAAGCTGGCATCACCTTGGAGTTGCTTTACGTCGGAAGGAGCAAACCCAGGGAAAGAGAGGTGAAGACCATTATCGAATTGATTCAGAAAGAGGGCTTGAGCAGAACACTTGACTGGAACCTGATATGGTATTTTTGGATGAGGCTGGAGAGCATGTGGCACTCCAAAGGGCAGCTGACAAAACCCGAGAACGTGAAGAACGACCCCATTATGCAAGGGATCATTGCAATGCTGAGCTATGGGTCCAGCGAGCAAGGGTGGGCTGTGATCAGCAAAGGAATAGGTGAAATGGTTAAAAGCAATGGGGAACACATGTTCAAGGTCTTATCCGAGCACGGCCTGTGGAAGCCGAGGGAGATTGAGATTGGATTCGTGCCTGCTCTAGGTGAGTACCTCAAGAGGGTCAATCTCGAAGCGCCACACCACTGCACCAGCCTCATATTGCCCGCCACCGAGGCCATGCCCGAAACGGTGGCGTGCTCTGAGTGCGGCCGCCTCATGGAAAGATATACCATGTTCCGCTGCTGTCTTGACTGAGCTTAGCTTGCCCGTGGGGTTTTTTTGAGAGGGGCATCATTGACAAGGCCATGGGTATATTGTTATTGGTCAAGATATCGTGTTCTATACCCCCTTTGCAGCCACTGCTGGTGCTGCTGCTATTATACTATACTACTATTACTATTACGACTAAAAAGAATAATGGAAACAGAACCTAAAGCTGCTCTCTCGTCTTGTACCCACGGAGCTTATTTGTATGCTGTTATTTATACTATAAAATTGATATAAAAGAGAATAATTATGTCTTTTGGCTAAAGTGATATTTTCTCTTCCTTTTCATCAATTTCAGAGACCCTACGATCAATTGTAATAGATTCAATCATCTTTCCATTTTGTTAGATAATTATATCCTCTGGATTCATAGTTTGATATCATATGTCCTCAGATCTTGCGTATATTTTACTTCACATCACAATCAATTTCTCTACAAAAAAAAATTCACTAAAATTAGTGTAACAAAATTGAAAAAAGAAAAAACAATGTACCAGGAGACAGGTAACAAAGTGCAATAAGATAAGTATGCACATTGCTGTTTAATACTGGCTACAGAAAAGAATTGGTTTATGCTTCGGAAACATGAACATCCCTCATTAAGTAATTTTTAAGGGAGTTCACCAGTAAGAAGCAACCATATCATAAATTTTTTTTCATATATAGTTCAAAAATTAATATGGCACAATCCCAAAACCCTCAAAATGAACTACGACCAATTTATATTAACATATAAATACAAATGCGTAGCCCTTTTTATAATAAGAAATAATTAGTTGGGAATTGAAGCTAATTTACGCTTTCGTTGACACGTCCCTCTGGATTTAGAGACCAATGATGAACGCAACGCCTATCAAAAGCGATCTTAAAACCCAAAAAGCACAAATTCAAGAAAAATTGGAGCTTAGGAAAATAGAAATTGAAGATGGAAATAAATCGAAGAAAAATTGGATATTATAAATATAGAAAAGATGACAATTCAAACCTAGAAATGTTTAGCAGAGCGGCGGTGCAACTGTGCGAGCGAAACTGATCAGATTAGGGCTCCATTGGATTTGGATTTATAGAGGAACCGGATAGTTCAGCTGTGCTTGCTTGCTTGCTTGCTCCGTTAAATGACGAACGTACCCCTCGAGGCGGACAAGTACTTATTAACTACTTCCCTACGAGACATATGCATCTCCGTAACTTCACCGCTACCCAACAAGGGAGGCCATTTTCCAGGCCCAATAATACTCAGATCCATGGATCAGGCCTCTCTTTCAAGAAGAAACCTAAGGGTTTCTAACACTTTTACCCGTGAAAATCAAGAAGAATTACAAAAATACGAAGCTCAAATTTTTTTTGAGTTTTTGGCATGTTTTTTCCCTGAATTATACGTGCATTGGCAATTTGGATCCTGAAAAGAAAAATTTTGCAATCAGGCACTCGAATTAACAAATCAGTAGTAATTAATCTCGTTCCATTAACTGCTGTTAAGATTTAGACGGAATTCCTATGTGTAAGTCATGTGCGTCCTTTTTTAAGGGTATAATCGTGACTTCACCAATAAGATTTAATTGGAAGATAAATAATTAAATACCAAGAAATAAAGAATGTGGGGAAAATTAAAAACATTTTAAAATTCAAATTTTAAACTCATTTGAATCAAAACTAACAAAACTCATTAAAATAAAACTAAGTTACTTCGAAAAAAAAAACAACTAATTAACTAAAACTAAACCACACGCGGAATTTTTTTATGATTATCTCCGTTGATGCTTAGCTATGGTCATTGTCCCCATCTCAACCCATGTTTTTCTTTGACTCTTCCTTATCAAACGGCTTATATATTAAGCCTCAACCACACCTTCTTTCCTCAATGGCGTCGCTGCTCCTGAATTCAGGTACCTAAGCCCCAGATGTAGAGCTCCGCCGCCACATAGGCCGGGTTGGCATCGTCGCTTGAGCTTCGCCATCCAGCCTCCGTCACGATCACTGGAATGTTCTGGTGCCCGGAGACCGTCATCGCGGTCATTACGGCGTCGACCATTATGTCGAAGAGATTACGTTACCAGACTCCGGTGACGACGTCCTCCCTGAACCTGAAATTAGAGCCCTGGATTAGGGTTGGCGTACCTGACCAAAACCTCATTGTGGGTCTGGTATACATTGTACGGGTAGATGTTGATCAAGAAGGACGAGTTGGTGTCACGCATGAACTGGAGCAAGGTGTTGGCCACGTTCCCCAGCGCCGGCTCCCGGGATTGGGCGGCGGAGGGTAGGAAGAAGGAGCCGATGACATTGACGAAGGAGAAGGTGGTAGAGACGGAGATGGTGCGGATGTCGAGGTCACATAGGGCGCGGTGGACGTTCTCCATGGCCAGGATGAGGGAGCTCGAGTGCTCCGGGAATGCCTTGAGGAGGTCGTTGCCGACGGAGATGGTGGTGATTGTAGCTTATGGGAATAACAGGACCACCTCCTCGTGAGCCACTAGAGGGCGTTGGACCTGTTGGCCGCCATGAAGCATTCCTAAATTTTTTTAATACTCTGAACATGGCCAATTTTTTTAATACCCTCGTGGTATCAGAGCTAGGTTCAACCTCTTAGACATGGTAATTATCGTAGACATGGTAATTATCTACTACTGATAAGAGTCTCAGACCTTTTCATCATGAGCAACTTTCAAGTCCCTACTGAGTCTTCCTCGTCCAGCCATCTTATCTCTCAACTTAGTTTAACTCCTTCACCTTTACTTCAAAAATCTTCTGCTTCTAAGTCTTCTAAGTTAGAATACCTATATGAGCTTAACTATGTCTCAGAAGAAAGTAAGATCACCTTAGAAAATCTTCCGCTCATTAACCCTTACCATGCTTTCACCAAACCTTCATCCTCCTTCACCCAATCCATAAAATCCCTAATCAAACCTACCCCTCGTTCCACCAAAGAATATGTCCAGTGAACTAAGTTTGACCAGTATGAGCTTCCTGCCACAAACAAAGAACTTTATGTCACTCTGCAAATTCCACCTGAATTTCCACCTCAATGGATAGACCAAGGTTTTAGTCATATCCATTTTGGAGCTATTCGTCTCGCGTTAACCTACCATGGTCGGAAAGGCCTTCCTGTCTGTGCAAAAATCGTCCTTCTCGATACAAGAATGTTGAAATACCAACATGCTTGTATAGGTATCATTGAAACAACCCTCAATGCAGGCACATACATTGTCACCTTCTACCCGAACTTTTGTATGTCTTTAAAAGACAAAAGATTGACAGATGCTTTTAAAGTCCAGTTACAGATAATTGGTGTGGAACAAGATCCACAGGCCATGGGAGCCACTCTTCATTACCAGATGGTATATCGGGTCCAAAACTATGCTCTGGATTTGGCCCTTCCAACGACATCAGATGCCTTGCTCGTCTCGGTCAACTCTCACCATGTACCAAGTCGTACTCATATTCCAAGGCAGATCTCAACTGAAGAGCTCAAGAAGATAATTCCTGACTCCTGGATAACAAGCTATGAACAGCTACACCAGCCCCAAGTTCAAATCCAGTCGTCAGACCCCTCTTTCAAAACACTGAAAGATGGGACGATAGAGATCACCTTCAACAAAAAATAAGAAATGCCGGACTATTTCACCACACAGTATATGATGTCTACTATCATCCCTGCCGCAGCAGAAATTGAATCATTTGATAAAGATGGAAATCCTTATTATGCTTTCAGCTCAAAAGCAGGACACTGCTACTGGGATGTATGCAATTGCCAGATGTGCGCAACAGGTGACTAGCCAGAGGCAAAGCCCCAGACAAAGAAGACAGGTCATATACTAAAAGAACAACTTGAAGCAAGATCAAAGAAAGTAGGTCTCCTCGGACAGCCATCAAGAAAATTTGACTACATAGTCAAATACTCCTGCCCTCAGAATATTCAACAAGAGCCACCTCTACTACCTAGTGGATGGGATGACCATAACCAGGAAGATGAAAGTCCTCAACATATCCTTCCCTGCTACAAGAGAATGGCAAAGTGGATAAAAAATGAACAAAAGTATGAACAGCCAAGCACTCCGACTCAGTCAATCCTGATGATGTCTTCCTACGATAAAGACTTTCCACCCCTTGGAAGCTTTAATGATCAAACAGGAACGACAACACACCAACCAAAGGTCCTCAATCCTACCACCAGAGATCCAGATGGGACTACGAAGAAAATCTCTGGCAGACTGAATACATGATTGCCCAAAATTTCATCCTACAAAAGATTGATCAAAAGGTTGCCCAGGTAGAAAGCAAGGTCACTCAACTCGATCAGAGATGCTCAAACCTACAGGATTTACTCATCAGACTACAATCCAGAATCCAAAATACCCATGAAGAGCTCATAAATCTGATACGACAAGGGGCAGTTCCAAAGCAAATCTTCTCAGCTAAGGAGGCAGAAATGAAGAGTCTTAAAAATCAATATGCTGCTTTACAAGAACAGTTGAAGCAGCTCCAAAAAAACAACAGCCAGCACCTAAACATGGATGCTACGCCTTCGATGTTTTCTACATTACCAAAAGCCTCCCAGCCATTATCCTTAACAGTGCCTTCCGGAGAAGACCAGATCTTATGCCTACAAAGGATCCTCCACCAAGAAGAGGAAGCCAAACAAAAGGCAAAGTCAAAAGGAAAACGAAAAGAGGCAGAATCTTCAGTCAATCAGTCAAATGACAATCCACCAGAGCAGCTGATAGTACAAAGAGGCGTCTCCACAACAAACCCCTTAACAAAAACCATCCAGCAACACTGTCTCAAAACCTTGTCCCAGATAAACCTCAAAGAAGAACTTTTTGAAGGAGATCCAGAAGAAGATTCATCAGAAGGAGAATGGTCCACAACTACGGAAACATCCGACAACAATGATGAACTTCCACAACAATATATGACCCAGGGAACAGGCACCTCAGGAACGATAAGGACTGAACCTATTATTGAAGAACAAGAAGAAGAGATAGACTCAAACTAGCCACAGGCACCAAAGACGTCTAAAGGAAAATTCTAGACATTCACTCTCGACGACTTACCACCAACTAAGTGGAGAGGCCGTTTTCAAGAATTCAAAACCTGGCTTCTTCTAGAAGCCCAAAAACCTGGAAGCCATAGAGGAGAAATCCTTCTTAATTTTGCTTCTGGTTTTACAAGAATCTTGCATGACTGGTGGCAAAGTCTTGGAAAATACAGACAACTGCAAATTCTACAAGACACGTCAATTGAAGGAGCCTTGAATCATCTCTACGTAGAATTCTGTGGGCAAGAGGCCCAGATAACAGAACGATTGAGAGCAAAATTTTTCAAAATGAAATGCTGCTCCATGCAGAGAAAAGATCTCGAAAAACACTTCCAACAGATGATCAAACAGTTCTATCTCATTGGAGGAATTGATGATCCGAATCTCAAACAAGCCTTTCTGTCATCCATCCCAGATCCTCTTGGAGAAGAAACTTTTAGGCTCTTATCCTCCAGCGGAAAAACTCTGCAAAACACAATATTTGGAGAATTTTACCAACTTGTTCTTAGAGCACTTGATAAAATGTGCTCTCAAAACAAGTTCCTGTAAGAATATATGAAGCAAACCAAGCATCTGGATAAAGCTTGCAGCCAAAAGGATCTCCTAACAAAATGTCCAGCCCACAATACTTGTTCGTGTAGCCAAAAGCGGTCCAAAAAACATAGGCATTCCAAAGAATCCTCCAGATTCTCCTACAACAAAAAGAAGAAGTCTCGTAGGCCTTGGAGATTCCTCAAGAAGAAAAAAGGATTTGGAAAAACTTCAGATCGTTGCCACATCTGTGGACAAAAGGGTCACTTTACAAAATAATGTCCAAAAGGAAAGACGGCCAAGATGATTTCTCATATCAAGAATGCAACAGGGATTTCTCTATCAGACAATGATGTGGAATCCATTTTCTCATTAGATGAAGAAATCAATCCAGATACAGTTTGTGCAATCCAACTTCCCTCAGACTCCTCCGAATGGTCAGAGCAAGAAGAAATTGATGAGCAATATCAGATCACGGCTATCAATACTATACAGCTGGTCCCAACCCTGAAAATGCAAGTTCTTCCTTCAAAATACTCAAAGCTAATCAAAGTTGCAGCATTCGTTGACACAGGAGCATCCTACTCGATTTTGAACCTAGACATCCTCCCTCCAAAATACTGGAAGAAAAAGAAACAATACTTCCATGCTGCCAATGGAGAAGTCTTCTCAACAGACCTTGTTAGCAAACCAATCATGCTACAGTTCTTTCCAGGATGCTCTGCAATATATAAAGTCCTTGGTTCAAAATTTCCAGGAAAAGATCTAATTATTGGCTTCGACATTTTCACAAGAAAGAAAGGACTGAGAATCCTTCCAGGAGGCTTAGCCTATAAGCAATATTTCTCAGCCTGGGAACAAGTCCCAAATTTCTTCCATATCACCAATG
>JXTB01000394.1:111821-259646 GCA_002914805.1 Parasponia andersonii
AAAAAGAAGAGTATGTGGATACAAAAGTGGCAGCTTTAAAGATTCCCAGATCCACTACCACTCTACGTTCAAAGAACTGCTAGCTGTAAAGATGGAGATAATGAAGTTTGAATTCCACTTGATTGGACACCACTTCCTGGTCGAAACAGACTTCGCATCTTTCCGAGGAATGATGACTTTCAAACAAAATAAACCTGTGAACGCCCAACTACTCCGGCTAGCCATGTGGTTTTCCCAGTATTCCTTCGAAGTTAAGTATATCAAAGGAAAAAATAATGTTATCCCAGACTTCCTATCAAGACCACCCCAAACTAGTATAAATAGTCCTGCCTAAGCCAATTGTAGAACCATCAAAGCCATCCCTGTTCTACCACAAATATGCACCATGATGTCCTCCTCCCAGGACTCCCTCTTTCCTTCATCTTTTCCAAAAGATGCCCAAAAAATTATCAAAAGTCGTCAGCCTCAAGAAAAAGCTGTTCAAAGGGCAGTGGCCCTTCAATCTTGGCTCATCCAAAACATTGGACCACCAATGGTAAAAGATTTAGGTATCCATCCTGTTTACCTATTTTCAAAATTACTACCATTCAAGAATACCTTTTTCATGCCCAAACAGTTGGCCTACTTCTTCTGGTATTTGGCAAGCTCCTATACAATTGCTATAGAAATCCAAACCAATCAGATGAAGACAACAATCCGCAGCTACCAAGAAAAGGAAGAGTTCCATCCTGTCTACTAGGTCCAAACGGACTTGCTTCGCTGGTTCCATACTCTCTCTGACTAGGACCAGATCTTGACGGATGAATGGAATAAAGTTAAAGGAAAAAGGCCAACCACATTGGTAGATGCGCCAAAGTTCCCAAGAGATAACTCCATTCACATTTTCGACTGTTGGACGATACTCTTCCTAAATATTTCATTCACAAAAGAAGGAAGTACTATCGTCTCCTACATCACCAATACTAAGGTCTACAGATCCAGTGAGCATCAGATAGTCACCATAGGAAATCCAGAGTATCGACAGCTTCAGAAAATATTATTCCAGAAAAATGGAATAATTCCAGATGAGATATGGCCAAGACCAGAAGATGACGCACCATGGGAACACTATTCGCCAGCCTATACAGCTCAGATGGACAAGGACATGAAACACTTCCTTACCCACATCAATAATGGACCTTGGATGCCACCAGAGGAAAACCAATCTACTGTAGACAGTACTGATGCTGTCAATTATCAAGCCTCAGTGTTTCAAGATTCCCAGGACCCATATGACCAGTCTCCTTTGTCAATGTCTCAGATCAATCAAGAACTCACTAGAACCACAACATGGCAACGTGTACCTCAAAGTGACCCCCGGAAAGATCCTCACAGCTCATCCCTCGAAGATAACATGATTTTGAACCATATGAATCCATGGCCCCAGCCACGTGACTCGTCAGACAGTGACAAAGACATCATGAACTCTAGTCCCAGTCACGAGCCAGTTTTCGGATGGTAGCCACTTGTCTAAGCTTTAGTCCGGTCATGTCTTTAGCTAGCTTTTGTAAAAAAGAGATTCCTTCTCCTTTAATCAGTATTTGTCTTTAGCTTTTGTAAAAAGGAGATTCCTTCTCCTTTAATCAGTGTTTGTCTTTTCCTCTTGTAAAAGGAGATTCCTTCCCCAATAGGGGTAAGGTCTCTGGAGTTGTATAAATCTCCCTTCTTCCCTCAGAAGAAGGCAGAGTGAAAAAAAATAATAAAATTTGTGATTTGTGAGTTCTAAAACATGACTCGTCTCTAAACCCTTTCTCTGAGATCCTCTATCAGTTAGTAGAGAAATTACCAAACTCATAGAAATGTTCCTAAGGCTCATCAAATACTAGTATACACTTGTGTTCAGGAAGTTTAAGTAGTATATGTTAAGCTCTATAGAAGCCAAAAATCTCGTCAAAGCCATGGTGTGCTATCAGAGAAACTCTGGCTATTTGAAATAACTTATAATATCCTACCTAGACTGACTCTTCACGGGTGAATACTAGGAACCCTTCCTAAATTTGTGTTCAATAGCTTTAGTTCATTTTCTTTAATTAGGAGTTAAATTTAACAGTTTTGGACACTTATACTTATTTTTTAAAAAATATTTCCAAATTTATAAACTTTCAAAAATAATTAAAATTTTGTACGACTTTTTTATGGTATTTTCTTAAATATTTTAGGAGCTAGAAAACACGGTGACATTTTAGTAATAAACTATCCTTTTTTTTTTTTACATGAAACCATGAAAGTTTTCTAGAAACCAATTTAGTTTCTTATTAGCGGAATGTTTTATACGTAAATAAATCACAAGAAACCACAAAGATTTCCTAGAAACCAGTTTGATTTCTTATATCAAAATGTCATATATATATATATATATATATATAAAAGTAAATCACAAAAAACCACGAATATTTTCTAGAAACCATTATAATTTTTTTTTGCAAAATGTCATGTAACTAAGCAAATTATAAAAAAACATAAAAATTTATTAGAAGTCATTGTGATTTCTTTTCCCTATAACTAAGTAAATTACATAAAACTAAAAAAGTTCTTAGTTTCCGGAAACCTTTGCCCTCTAACTCCATTACCTTAATATCAAAAGTTCCAAACTACTATGAAAACACTAACAACAAGCACAGCTAATTCTATTTGACTAAACTTGACATTAGATATATATTATAAGATTTATAAGAAAAGCAGACAAATAACTCCTAAATATAACTAAATTCAATGATTCTTATGAGAAAGTCTAGCATCGGCCGAAAAAGATTATTTCCTCTTGCTTCTAATTTGATGCAAATTAGACTCAAAAACAAGGTTATTTGAAGCGGGTTTCTTCCTCTTCTCAACAATTTGCAGTAAAATTGATTGAAAGACTTCATCCTTTTTACCAACAGACTGTGAAATCTCCTATGAATTAGAAACCAAATATACCGATTGTGTTCGAATTTCAACCATGACTGAAACTAAGAAAAAGTGAGCGACAAATTCATTGAAGAAAAGAAGAATATGCGAACAAATTAAAAATGGCTAAACATTTTTACTATTTGAAATCAAAAATTTGGAAACCAACCACTAAACCCTCAATTCACTATAAAATTGATGATGAAAACTAAGAAGAGAAAGATAAAAAAAAAATCGGAAAAATAAGAAAAGATGGAAGATGAAAAAGTTGACTCAAATACAAAGTAAAAAAAGTCATATAAAATTAAGTAAATTAGGTTAGGTCATATTATTGGGATTTTTTAAAAAAAATCATAGCCCATGTCATTTTCCCTAAATTTAAATAAATCTAGATTTAAGTTTCGTTAATTTTGATTCAAATGAGTTTAAAATTTAAATTTTAAAATGTTCTAATCTCCCCCACAATATTTATTTTTTGGTATTTAACTATTTATCTTCCAAATTAAATTTTGTTAGTGAAGTCACAATTATACCCTTTAAAAAAAAAAAGGACGCACATGTTGCACGTGGGAATTCTGTCTAAATCTTAACAACAGTTAATGGAAGGCGGTTAAATGCTACTGATTTGTAAATTCGAGTGTCTAATTGTAATTTTTTTTGGAAGCCAAATTGCCAATGCACGTATAATTCAAGGGCAAACATGCCAAACACCCCTGCCAACCCCCCACTTTTTTTTTTCCCTAATTCATGTACAATCTTTATTAGAAAAATGTCAGCTTTTAAATTTTTTTAATAAAATAACCATTTTTAAAATTGATCAGAGTTACTAGTTTCTGAAAATTAATTATTAGTTGTAAATATCTTCTACTACCGGTTACTAATTACTATTTTTAAAAATAATATTTTTCTAAATATTTTTTTAATAAAGACCATACCAAATCTAAAAAACTGAGCCACCATATTTTCTAATTTTGTTTTGAAAAAATATGTTGTATAAGGACTAATTTTCACGAAACAAAACTTTATTGGGCTTTTCATTTTGTCGAGCATTTGTTTTTTTCAAGTGTAAGAAGCGGTGGTTATGCTGTCAAATACTATTTTTTTAGAAACATTAATCAAAGATAATAAATTTTATTTCAGCAATTAAATTTCCCCTTTGGAATTAATTTTGGTGGGCACAAGCGACAAATGATTTTTTTTTTTATTTTAGAAAAATTGGTATAAACTAGAGCGAAGATAATGGTGGTTAAAAATAATTAAATAGATGTAAAAAGTGGTATGGGTCTAATTTTTTCAAGAGTTGAACAGGTAGATATCCTTTTTTGAGAAAATTAAGATAAGTAGTAATTTAAATGATTGTGTTAGATCCATAACAATTTTTACCAAATTTTTCTAAAGAAAACTGCTATAAAACTAAATCTTTTTTCTTGAAACTAGTATCCATGAAAGAAACCCTTTTTTTGGGCTCGAAAAGTAGCAAATGAACCCAATTTAAAAGTTATAGCTAAAAGACCCCAACTTAAAAGCTATAGCTAAATTGTCCAAAATTAAAACTAAATGGCATCTGTTTAAAATTTAGCTAATATATTGCTAAATTGCCCGAAATTATAGCTGAATGGCCTCAATTTAAAGTTTAACTAATATATTGATAAATGGCCCAAAGTTGTAGCTAAATTGTTTTAAGAATTTAAGATCACTAAATATATTTTTTAGTCCTTTTAGCAGAAAGAACAAATATATCCATTATTGTTAAATTTTTCATCTTTTCATCGTTAGGTAATTGCCACAACTTCTTCTGGGTATAAATTAGTATAATTGCACGAATCTATGGAAGTTTGGGATTATATAAATATAAATCGTTTTCCTTTACGGTAGATTAATTATTTTCCTTTACTTTGCCGTTTAGACAAAAATAAAAGTAAATCTAAAAAGATGCAATTTTCTTTTTCAAGACAAACGTATATAATTTTTCATTAAAAAACTTGAGAGAAAATGTCACCATGATATATATATATATATATATATATATATATATATATATATATATATATATATAGGATAAAAGGAGATTCTTTAAAAATATATAACAGAAAATAACACATGCAATGAAAAAAATATCATTATTATTTGCATGCATACATAAATAATAATAAAACCTATATATATATCACATTTATATATCATATTAGAAATAGGAAAATACTTTGACCTAGTGGTATCCAGTACTTCTAATCTATATATCATATTTATTTTAATATATGTAAAGAGGAATTACGAGAAATAAGATATATGAAAGGCAAGAAACAATGAGGCAAAAATAACACGATATAGATAATTATACAAAAATAATAATAATATCAAAAGTTTTTCAACAATAAAAAATTTGCTAAACCGTAATAAAACTTGATTTAGCAATAGCTTAGGCCGCATTTTTGTTGTTTTCATTATTAGTACAACCGAATAAGGAATGTACAAAGTAAGAAAAACGTTGTTTTTGGAATATAAAGAATGTACAAAGAATAAATAAAGCTATAAAATAATCTTTTTGTGATGTAAAAAGATAATGAATGTGCATAATCTGTTTATTGATGAGTTTAGAACTTCCCAAAAAAGAATGTCTACAATTTGAATTTTTTAGGTAGGTAGATGGCTCTAGATTAATATGTCTACAATTTGAATTTTTTAGGTAGGTAGATGGCTCTAGATTAATATGCCCTAACTTTGTAGCTAAATGGCCAAAGTAGATGTCCGTTTGAAATTATATACCCTAATTATCTCTAATATGCACTTAATTTTAAACCTCCAGAATATACCGTTTTAGTATATAGGTATAATAAACTAAAAAAAAAATGTGTACTAATATTTGAAATCAGATAACAAAAATAGCTAGAATTTGATATAATCAAATTAGGATACTTCGAATATACGTCATTATAGGAATATACAAAGAACAAAAAATAATAATAATGTACCAAAATCTGGAATCAATAGGGTATAATTCTAATAGTATTATTTATTATTATTATTTTGTAATTAATTCTGCAACTGCAAGTGACCCTTTAAACTTTGAACAACAAGTACTCAAATTATAGACACATTGTATTCTATGTTAAAAGAAAATAAAATTCCAATATATTTGCATTGGAATTTGATATAATCAAATTAGAATACTTCAAATATACGTCATTATATGGATATACAAAGAACAAAAAAGATAATAATGTACCCAAACTTGGAATCAGCATAGTATAATTCTGGTAATATTATTTATTCTCAACTATTGATAAAGCAGTCATACTTCCTTCACCTAACTACGAACTTGATTTAGCAGCTCTTTCCAAAAGGCATGAATGAAAATAAAAATAATCTCCGAGATAAGCTTCACAGCCCAACAGTCTTCGTAATAAGAGAGATATTTGGCGATAGGCATGTGTTGGGATNTGCATAAAATATTCAACAAGAGTTGCTCCTGTGCAAGGAATGAAGTATTGTAATATAACCAGAGAATTAGTCGTTTCAGCTGCCACAATAATGTATTTCATTGCTCCATTTTCCTGTAAAGTAGTCACCACCTGAGCCACAGAAGATTTTTTTGACCAATAGCTACATAAACACATATTACATTTTGCCTTTATTGATTGAGAATTATATTTATAGTTATTGTCATTTTACCAGTCTGTTTGTCCTCAATAATTAAATCTAAATCTCACTGTTGATTTAATTATAGTTATCATAGTTATTATTATTATTTTTTTGTAATTAATTCTGCAACTACAAGTGATTCTTTAAACTTTGAACAACAAGTGCTCAAATTACAGACATATTGTGTTCTATGTTAAAAGAAAATAAAATTCAAATATATTTGCATTGGAATTTGATATAATCAAATTAGGATACTTTGAATATATGTCATCACAGGAATATACAAAGAATAAAAAAAATTAATAATATACGAGAACCTAGAATGAGTAGGGTATAATTCTAGCAGTATTATTTATTATTAGGATTCAAATATATTTGCATTGGAATTTGATATAATCAAATTAGGATACTTTGAATATATGTCATCACAGGAATATACAAAGAATAAAAAAAATTAATAATGTACGAGAACCTGGAATGAGTAGGGTATAATTCTAGTAGTATTATTTATTATTATGATTATTACTTCTTTTTTTGCAATTAATTTGCATTTCAAAATAAAAGATGGAACAGATAAAAAGCATAAATGCCCCCATGCAGGATCGAACTGCAGACCTTCAGTTTACAAGACTGACGCTCTACCGCTGAGCTATAAGGGCTTAATGCTCGAATTTTGAAAAACATTTTTAATAACGCAGTGTTTCGTAGCTAAATTTTCGAGCTTCATATAGCTCTACCACTGAGCTACAGGGGCTCAATGCTTGTTTTTTGAAAAACATTTTTAATAAGCTAATGTTTCGTAGCTAAATTTTCGCGCTTAATCTATGAGATATATAGTTTTGTCACAAGAGTTCACGTTCTTTTGGGTGAAAAAGAAATGGTATATAGTCCATCAGGCTTCTTTCTTCTAATATTTTTTTTTTGGGTTCAACTTGAAGGGCTTAAGAGAAATTGACGTACATCGATGTGAATTTCATGAATTAAAGAGAACTTTTTAGTGAAACAAATAAAATATAATTCGGAAGTTTGCATTCATGGAAATTAACCAAAAGGTACTTGTAATTGTCTATCTTGTAATTGTCTATCTCTTGCTAGCAGCGGGTTCGAATTACCCTAGACCGATAATTCACATCCCAATACACATTTTTTTTCCCGGGCCGTTCACGGATATGACCTCTACATTCGCAAATACGTACGGACAGTTTGAAGACACCATATATGACTCATACGTAAAATTCCTCACTAGAAAGAGACCGTTTGTTAGTTTGTTGTCAAGCTTCAAATAACAAGAAGAAGAAGAATGCTTTTGCAGCTATTGCCTATGGGGACTCGTGTGTATACATATATATATATATATATATATATATATATATATATATATATGGTTGCCAATCTAATAGGTATTTTAACTATGGGTAGGTATTTTTTTTTAAGCCGTTAGATCACCATTAGATAGTGATCCAATGGCTATAATGAAATGCATGAAAAAATGTGCATCATTAATGCTCTTTCTCTCTCTTATTTTTTACAATAAAAAAATATGCATAGTAAATTTTCATTGGCCAAATTGATACATATGCATAGGTAAAAAAAAAAATACCTACTGGATTGGTGCCCTATATATATATATATATATATATATATATATATATATATATATATATATAGAGATATAGATATACATTTAGAATATGTGTAATGTATTTTGATTTCTTTTTCCTTTTTTCTTTTAGGAATTTAATATATTTTGTTTGCTTTTTTCAATTTTTATTTACTATTTTTTCAGGAAGTGGATATGTCTAGATTATATATTTATGTGAATATGATTATAGGACAAATGTGGTAAAAGAAGGACTCGAGTTTGGTGCTAGTGCTCGATTATCTTGGAAAGAACTCCCTTCACATGATTTGGCTTTTCATTTAAGTTGTCCCAGGTTCACAATATTTTATGGTATATGCAACAATAAGGGAGAGAAAGAACTGTAGAGCATGCATATTGACAGGTTGAGAGTGTGGCCCGTAGGCATGCATATTGACAGGGATCTGGGATAAATATATATTGGGTGCTGTCAATGCTTAGAAAAAAAAAAAAAAAATTATTTGAAATTGTACGGTATCAAGGTTATAGTTTAAAAAACAGTAATTAATGTATAGGATTATCTAGTAATGAAAAAAGACTAATAAATTATATAACAGCGGTGCTAATATTTAAAGCGAAATAAATAGATCGCTACTCAAAATTAGTTGCAAAAATATTTCTGCTGCTAATTAAAGTTATTGGGACGCTGCGAAGGATATATTTAGCGTTTGGAAAACTAGTAATTAATTGGGATCCAAGAGGATCCCCAACAATGTTTTGAGAATACCATAATCAACTAAAGCATGTCCACTAGTGATCCATATATACCAATGTCATTTGAAGTGAGACTACTCTTGTGATAGAAACGAAATTAAGTTCCAAATAGAACATCCTTAATTTACGGTTATGCCACCACCTCAAACGGTAGAGTTTATCCCTCTTGATTTTCCTTTTTCTTTTTAATTTTTTTTTTTTAAAAAAAAGCTTATGTTTATTTTGTCTTGGTTAATTTTGTGGTATATATTAACATGTGCCATATAACACAAAAGTTACTGCCTAGAGCACGTTTTCATTGATAATGAGCAGTGCATAAGCAACTTGACAAGTTGAGCAGTGTGGCCGGGCAGGAATTCTGCAATGTGGATAATTGGGTGGTCGTGTGGGGTGGTCGATGCTTTTGGGAGAAGAAGAAGAAAATCATGCTAACTTATATAAACTTTATTAAAGAAATTATAGGATTCTTTCTCACGACTCACGAGGGGTAATTTTGAAATTTTGAAATAAATTAAATATGTAATTAATATGAAAACTTAATTAATACAAAGAAACGACAATTTACCAATAATCTGCTCTTAATTATGCAAGAAAATCTTGATGAAATCCTGAAAGGCGCCCTTCGCAGCCATATATTACTTCCTCCTTTGTGTCATTTGAATACTAGTTGCAATTATTAATATGGTTAAATTATTAAAATATCGTAAATATTACTTTAGTTTAATTGAATGCCAAATTTTTTTTGTAATTTGGATAATTAATATTCGATAATTTGCGTTTTGCATGTGACTTATGACAGCCAACCATTATATATATAAGTATACATACATATATATATATATATATATATATATATATAATGACATAAAGATTATGATCGTTTACCAAAACCTATTTTAGCTGCTTTAATTTAATTTTTCTTTCGGCTATAGTTTTTCAATATGGTTATACCTAAATTCAATATTAGTACAACTTTTTTTATAAAAAGAAAAAAAGGATTGCAATAGTACATATTTGGACGTGACTTTGCGTTGTTCCTTACGTTGCATAGTAATTATTGGTAAGATTCGCTAATTCTATAATATCCACCAGGCCATGGTTGAACAGAAAAATTAATTTGTTAATATGAATATTTTCTCCTCTTATATACGTATATAAAGTTCATATATGTTTGTGTTCACATGCTTTTTTTTTTCCTAATAATTATTGTTAAGGTTTTGACTCAACTATATTTCTTTATATGCGTACTTAATCAAACTAGTTCAATGGGAAATTAGCATTTTAGTTGCTCTTAAGTGTGATACAATGTTTCTTAAAGAAAATAGAAATTGTGAGACAAATGACTCAACTTGATCGTGTGTCTTTTTTAGTATTTAACTCTTCGTAGTTATTTGTGTTATAAAATTCCCACTATGAATAATTGTTGAAAAACGAAAATAATAAATTTGTCAATTAATATATCCAACTAAGATTTAAGTTGTTTTCAAGAAAGGCATAATTTAGTTTCAAGTATAAATTTTAATTAACACTATATAGGGACAAAATCATCAGCACTAGGGTTATAGATTGCGTGTATAAGACAAATCAATAAATGACTAAATTAAAAGTACCATTAGCTTTAAATTATGAATCGTGTGTGTGGACGTATATTACATTATTAGTTGCTTACTCACTCGATCTCTTTTTATATCTAGTTATTGACTTTTTGCTGGTTCCAGAAGATTCAATTACGACCTCTTTCTTGCTAGTGAGATTCAATTATGGCCTTTTGGTTATAGATTAATTGCGCTTAATTAACGTTCGTCAAATCGTTAATCTGTAAAATACTTATTTAGCTTTTAGAATTTGGACTTTTTTTTTCACGTTTGGAAGTAGCATATTTTTGAGTATTTGTATTGATACAGATTGCTCAGACTCTTTTTTCTCTTCGTTTCAAACCCTGTAGTTTGTTCATACTAGAACACCACAAAGAGGTAATTAAGATAATGAATAAATAATTAAAACCATGAGCATCCGCCCCGTACACGGTATGCGGTCTAGCCGGTGACAATTTTAACTATTATGATTAGATTAATTGATGTTTAATTAGAAAAAAATTAAATAATTGGAATTTGTAGTCCAATTTATTAATTCAAATGTGCACACAGTTGGCTCCAATTTTCCAAAGAAAGCCAACCAAGCATTCCTCACATCTCCCGGAAAGTTGCCTGCCCTTGCAGGGATAAGCACCATAACCCAAAAAAACAATTCAAGGATTATCAGAAAATTGAAATTAAGTAATTTGCTACAATAATTAGTCACCAGAAGCCAACAGTTTTAAAATGAAAATGGTAATAAATAAATTGGATCTATATGAATTTTCTTTTACATGAATCTAACGGTATGTTTGGCACATGGAAAGAGGGGAGGAAAAAAAATGTATGAGAGAAAAATAGAGGGAAATGAGTTATAAGATAGAAAGAAAAGAGAAAACAAGGACCCAAAAATAAGAGGAAAAGAATTTTAAGCGGTCCCTTATTTTTCAGTCTCTCAATATGGAGTGAAAGGGGTAAGTTACAGTTAATGTGAAAGTACTTAATTAACTATTCTTTAATTTTAAAACAAAAAATATTTAATTTTCTTTTCTTTTTACGTACCATACAAAGTTGTTTTTTTTTTAATTCTATTTTTCCTTTTCTTTTTTTTTTTTGGTACCAAACATTGCCTTAATTTCTTTAGTACGAAGTTAAGTCGTATATGTCTATCAAATATTCAGATCTGAGTGCTATAAATTAGCTCTGACTGATCGGTGCAGTTTCACTGTTTATGTACATATTCAAATTAATTAATTTTGTAATAACCATTTCTCAACTGGCATTATATCCTTCAATAAGCCCCGAGAACTTTAATTAGCTGTTAGAGAAAGTCAGAAAAAGTGACATCTCTCAGCTAAGTGAACAGTGTTCATGCGTATTATATATAATTATATTCGGAATGGAATATTTCTCTACATCAATATTTATTTATATATTTGATCATATCATGCGCTCTAAATAGTGAAATATCTCAGTTCAGTAAACAGTGTAGGCGTTGAAATGATGGTTAATGTATATATTGATCATCATACATCTAAAGAAAATTAGTCATATACTAGCTAACATTGACAGTAGCATATATAACATGATTAAACTTGCGTCATTTGACTAATGTAGCAATTATATCTTGTTTATTTTGACGTCCATGATCATGAGATGAATTGAGCCCCGGCACCACTAGTGCCTCGCTTTTTCAGTATATTGTCCCATGTGAATATATATAAAAATATATGTATGAATTAATACATTTAAATAACATAACATATATTATAATAATATCCAACTTGCCAACTTGCCTTTATCTTATCACTAATATATAGCTGACGATGAAATAAGGAGCTTCACTACTAAAGGATGGAAATCTCTATCTCAAAGTAGAATGGCCGAATATTATATACGAGATCTTTCTTGTATTTTTTTCACATTGAAAAAGGCACCCAAGAATGCATGGCCTTCCCTTGCTGTGAATAGTAGTGACGTAAACTTTTGAGCTGTCTCCTCTAAAGGAAATTTCTTTTATTTTTACTTATTCTATTTTTCCTGAAAGCCTTAGACTAGTTGCACAATACAAGAGGCCAAGAGAGAGAACTTTTGAAGAAACTTCACGATGATCATTACGTAGAGGAAACGTATCATAACATAAAACAGTAATTTTCTTGGCCATTTTTTTTTCAGTTAGGACAAAACCCAATTAATAACGTATCGTACGTCGTGTATAATTACTAGGGCGACAAAAGAAAAGATGCATGCACGCATTTGCGGATGGACTGTGATATATATATATAATATTTTTATGTTTGCTTTAAAATATATTAGGTTCATTAAGAATACATTAGTTAATTTACTAACAACACAATTAAATAATGACTTTTAAAAAGGTGATACGATTTTACCTAGGTTAGCATGTGAGTTTCACAAATGAAGACAAATCAGGTATGGCTAGTTTTTTTTCTCCCCTCTTTAGATCTTTTGAAAGAGGTTTCAGCGCTATTATCAATCTATTATCACACAGAATAGTAATTAATTAATACATCTCCGCCTTGTAATCAGTATGGTTGATGGTTATAGGCGGTACGCGAGCTCAGATATAGATTAGAACTTCATGTAGTTAAAGTGGGAACTCGGTACGTATATCCATGAAGAAATAAAATGGTTCCTTACGTACTCACTATTCTTAATTATTTGACTTCTATATTAATATAATACACGTATGTATGGACATAAGGTAGTGTATATATAATCAACGAAGGAAAGAGCCTGGTTTGCTGAGCGGCGGGCTCCCTTTTGGATTAGCTTTGGGGTACCCGTGATGTGTGGAAACCTGTACATTGTAATGTAAACTATCTTCATCAAAACTAGGAAATTCCCGTTCTAGTTTTCTAGTATTTGCCATTACGCTCATCTCTTCATTCAATATACTTTTTGATATTATATCAAAAACTATAATTATCTTCTTGTATATGCATCGTAAAAAAATAAAAAAAAAATTGTATCTTGTACAGTTGTATATATTACTGAAAATTACCTTCACATAATTTTCGGACTAGCTAGTAATAATAACATAATAAGGACACAAATATTTCGGCCGATTCTTGTTTTCTTAAGCAACACGCACTCAATATTCAAAGTGATGGTGAGCCTGCAGGCGAACATTTCAACGTCGTCGTAATAAAATGGCCTGTTCTAGGCGTCGTATACGCACTGGCCATGCAATGTACTAATTTGTGGATAATACTATGTGCCGAGTAGTTTTGATTCCCCTGCTCCCAAACATAATGTTGCGAAATCCACATTATAAAATAAGGCCTGTTCTAATAGATTTCGAATAATCTGATAATTTCATTTTGACATTTTTTTACGCAATAATAGTGACCGTTTCTGATGATTATAGTCTTTCTATTCAATTCCAATATTGATTTTAACCTTCTCTAAGGTTTTTTTTTTTTTTAATGTGCCACCAGTCTATAAATATATCGCTGCCAAGCTACTTCCACAGAATCAACCAATTATCGAAAGTTTTCAGGCACTAATTATTATTGATTATACGTACTATATATATAATACATCACAAGAAAAACTGTGTTCATTAATGTATAAAACAACAACAATAATAATAACATCAAAACAAATCAATTAGTTAGCGGAGACCATGAAATAAATTTCATACATCAGCTGTAGAGCGGCAATTACAATATTGTTTAAATCACAGTAATGTAGAAATAACCCATTGTTTATTTTACTAAACAAATCCCCCCCCCCCCCCCCAAAAAAAAAAAAGACGAAAACTAATTAAACAAAATGTACAGGGAGTAGTAATTGTTTGTAGCATCTCAAAAATCATGCATTAATGGCGAAAAGAGATCTGCAGTGAGGTTTGTATACATTACATTAATGTCTTAGTGTTTGTGCAATTTAATTTAAGTTTATTTCACATAATTATTCGAAGATATTATTGGGGTACTATTGGGTCTCGAAACTGAGACTTGCCACACCTTAGCTTCACCATCTAAACTCCCACTAAAGACCGTAACGACACCGTTTGCGTCCGAATAACCACCACATTCCGTTACTCCAGCCAACGATTTCACCGGTTTCGCGTGCCCATTTAAAACAGCCAAACAGCAATACCTCCCCTCGTGTCCACGTCGCCAGATCCTGACCGTCCGATCGGCTGACCCGCTCAACAACAAATCAGCGACGTTGAATAAACACAGTATGGCTCTTCCGTGGCCCCTCAGCGCACCACTCACCGCCATGTGGTTCGCGCTGTCCTCCCTCTCCCACACCAGGATCGAACGGTCGCAAGAGCCCGAGAACAGGACCAATCCGTCGTCGTTTAGAGCCAGCGCGTTCACGGCCGACTTGTGCTTCTCCAAGGTCGCCACCAGCGCGTGGCGCTTCTCTCCTTCGGGTTTGGCCCAGACGCGGATCCGCTTATCGGCCGACCCGGTGTACACGGTCCCGTCGGCCGAAACGGCGACGGCGTTGACCGCGTCGTCGTGCGCCCTAACGGACTCCACGCAGCGGAGATCGGAGGCTCGCCATATGTTCAAGGTCTTGTCCCAAGAGACGGAGTAGATCAGGCCGTTGTTAACGGCGAGGCCTGTGACGGCGTCAGCGTGCTGAATCCAGAGCCGCTTCTTGTGACGGCGGACGCTGACGTAGTTCTTGGGGAGAACGAAACGGCGTAAACGGTCGTTAACGGTGGGGAGGGTAGTCAACAGCTTGTACCGTTTGTTACTCGTCATCTGCCAAACACGGATTTTACAGTCCTGGTGCGCCGTTAGTACATTACCGTCTGAAAAAGCGACCGCCTTAACAGAACCCGAGGAGGAGGAGGAATCTTGGCCGTTAAATGTATCGAGATGTGAGCTCGTGGCTCGATCGTAGACGTTGATTTCTTTGAGGGAAGCGGCGTAGAGGAGGCCTTGGTGGACCGCGACGCAGGTGATTGGGGAGTGGGGAAGACTGGGTCTGAGAGAGATGAGGCAGGCGTGGGAGACGGCTAGGGTTTCGGGGGAGAGGGATTGGAGGGAAGGGACGGAAGGGAGAGTTTGGAGGGAGAGGTTGCTCTGGAGGCTGGGACTACTGGTGTTACTGTTGCTGCTATTACTCGATGTAGAGGAAGTGGGTACATCGGAGAAGCTGCTTGCGTCGGAGACCAAGAGCTTTGGAGACGGTGGTACGGCGGCGGAGGCAGAGGTTGTGGTGGTGGTGGTGCAAGTGGAGGAGGAACAAGTGGCTAGCCAGGACGGGAGCCCCATGGCCGGCTTTAGAAAGAGAGAAGTAACAAAAACGAGTAGTTACAGTGGTTAAGAGAGAGGAGACCTGGAAAAGTGTGCGAGTGTGTGTGTGTAGATATATGATCATTTGAGGCGTGGTGGTGCCACGTGGAGGGGAGAGAGAGAGAGTGAAGAGGTGGACCGCGGTGCAAGTTGGTTAATGGTGTTGGTTGGCAAATACCCCTGCGAGTGAAGCATAGCTAGCTCGTGCTCATCATGCATGGGGAATTAGGGATTATTGGGGGAGTTAAAGGGTGAGGGTATTTTGGTAATTGAAATGATATGGGAGGAAAAGTGGGGACCAGGTTGGGGGTAGGTGTGGAGTCAATGTACGGGGGTAGAGTTGGGAAGAATGCGCCAATATACGGAGTAGACTATCCGCGTCTCTGTGACTGACTGTGTCTGTGAGGGAGGCCCATTTGGTGAATCAGCGGCCCATTTATTTGGCCTTTTAATACGGTGGGCGGAGGACAACCAGAAACCACCGCACGCAACNTAAAAAAAAAAAAACAGAGACGACTATGTTTTTATTTATTATAAATATTGTTATTGTTACTTTCTCCCTTGAAATACCTCAAGGTAGCGAATAAAAAAATTAAAGTCCGATTTTCAAAAATTGGAAGTATTGTGTCTTTTTTTAATTCAGAAAGTGTCTCTGCCTAACACTTCAATTCAAGTCAGAAACTGAGGACATATTTAGTTCGTTTGGAATAGACTTTGAAATGAAAATTTTATTCCAACAAAAAAAACCTATTCTAATGTTTAGTTCACTTAAAATTTAGGAATAATAATTTTTTAGTAATTATAATTTCACTATTTATTGAATTTAGAATTACTAAACTCTATTTATTGAATAAAATTCCATTCTTTACTAATATTTTAAACAATGATTACTTTCTCTTTTTTGTCCTATATTTCTATCTCTCTCATGCATTATCTCTCATTAGTATTATATAGGAATGTTAGTTACTTTATATATAGATTTTGTAGTTTTTTTTTTCATAATATTAAAAGATTCAGGTCATGCCACTGCCCGATAGTCTTAAATTTATGATGTATTGATAAAAGTTAAGTAAATAGATTTGATATCGTATAATTTTTTCTATTTTTATTTTAATAATATGAATTAATTATTTAATATTATCAAAACATTGCAAATAAAGTATAATTTTTTACCCAATAAAATTATGTATTTTTAGATATAAATGTATGTATAGTTAATAAAAAAAATATATATATATATAAAATTGTAGAAACCTGGGTAGTTTAGTCAATATGCTATTGTTCCATTCCATTCTAATGTCTAACCAAACAAAGTAATTCTTATTCTAGTATTGATTCTTATTTTCAACCAAACAATAAAATATCATTCTCATTCTTATTTTGATTCTATTTCATTACGATTTTTATTACTATTCTAATTTCATTTCATGAACCAAATGCTCCCTAAGTTAGTTCCCTTCCCACAAAGCCTTACAATTTTAGGACAAAAAATAAGTTGCTTTAATTTGGGAAATTAAGACTTTTGGACGATGAGAATATATAAACACAATGTTATCGTAGCACAGATAATTAACACCAAAATGTGATGTCACCGTATGGACAAAACACCCTATTACTTTTGTAGAGAGTTCTTGTTTACCCATCATTTTTTTATTTTTTTTCTCATTCACCCCAAATGTTACAAATGTTGTTGTGGTTTATCCCACCCATGAATGACATTAGAGATCATTAGGGAAAAATCGTAATCAAATGAGTTAGCCTTTTCAATCCTAATTCAATGCTAGTCTCAGACATTATTGTTGTGTTTTTTTTTTTATACATTCTTTCAAAAAAATTATAAAAAAGCCTTGCTACGACACCAAGTTCAATTCAATAAGAATTAGAAACCATGTAATGGAGGAAAAAAATTATTTCTCTTTGATACGAAAACATACCAAATAATTCCGACAATCATAGAATATTCTTCCTGGATTTTTCTTTGTTCTTGAAACTTTGATTTCTTATTGATGTCCACACTTACAAATTTTTAACGGTCGCACTCAATGAAATTCTTTTCCATTATAGAAGACTCTTCCTCTTCGGTGATTTTTTAGTAGATTTTTAGTCTTAATAGATAGTTCCTTCCCTACTAATTTTAAATACAAATTTTCCCCTAAATTCTAAGGTTTATGCAAAATAAACAAATAGTTTTCTCTAATCTATTTACTGGCCTTCACGTTTAATGATTAGAACCGTTCTCTTTTGGGGCAAGCCACAACAAAATATTTGGGGTGAATGAGAGAAAAATCAAAATTGATGGATGAATAACAACTCTCTATAGAGTTGGCAGGAATATGGTGTTTTGTCTCGCTTCTATTTACTAGCTTTCACGTTTGACAATTAGACTTCTTCCTCTTTTTTTTAACACTGTTCTCTATTTAGGGCAAACCACAACAATATTTGTAATATTTGGTGTGAATGACAGAAAAACCAAAACTAATAAGTTAAACAACAACTCTCTGCAAAAGTCGGGGGAAATAGGATATTTTTGTCCAAAATTTTGTGGTCTCACACTTTTATTAATGTACAAATGTCTTCTTAATTATGTTTTTCACTAGAAAAACAAAATACATAAACCCGTCTGTAGCACAGGACCACAGGTACAAAAGGAAAATAGAAGTTTGATTTTTTATTTTTATTTTTATTTTTTTAAGGGAAAGGAAATAGTGGCGAATGCACTTTGTTTGCATGACAGGTGGAGTAGTTTATGAAAGAGTATCTTGTACTGGTACACACTATCTGTATGTTTGTGCTAAGACCGTTTATTTTGTTATTCCAATATACATAGAGAGTTATTGTGAAATCCCATAAAAATTGTAAGGCAAAATTGGTCTTTTGACTCAAAAAAAAAAAATGATGAATTTGGACGGATTTAGATTTAGGTTCATTTTAGGTAAAAAATGTAAGAAAAATTTAAAAATTGGAGTAAAAATGTAATTATTCAAGAGTATTTTTAAGAAGATTTTCAGAGAACTGAATCCAAGTGCAAATAAGTAAAATAGTACCCAATTAACAAGAAGTTGACATGTGGCGCTACAGTTACAAAAATTGTCTATGAATCCTCACATTTTCTCTTTCTTTTTTGGATTTGGTCCCCGTAGCAAAACTCAAAACCCACACGAAACTGGTGGCTGTTGACTCGTCTCCTCACGAGCAATCTGGTGGTAAGTATCTCGTGTCTCAATTTTTCTCCGTTTGATTTTAATTTTATTAGACAGTTTTATGTGTAATTGGTTTTGAAATTGACTTTGCGATTGGACATTTAGATTTTAAAACTAATATCATTTTTGGAATTTACGTTGAAAATGATAAAAAAATGAGATATATATTAACTATGTTCCGAAACGGGCCCGAAAAACGAAATCGGACGGCTCAGATTTGCCTCGATTTGCATGCCGTGGGGGCCCGCATCCAAATTTGGCAAATTATATGTCTAACTTTGGATTTTTGGGTAATCTGAATTCAGTGGTGAAGTCCGTTTCATGAATTGAAGCTCCGTTTGAAAATCAAGTTTTCAAACCAAGGAACCAAAGTTTTGAAAATGACATTCGCTCTTCTAAACGATATCCAAATGACACCAAACTTTCTCCATAACCTTGTAACGCTAGTTGAATGCTCGATTGAGGTAGGGATTCGATTACTTGATTCTAAAATTAATTTAATTTATGAATTTTACATATTCTCAATAAATATAGAATTTCGTGAAATAATTTATAAAAATTATGTTTATGTCCATTTTTAACCTGATTTGAGATATAAACTACTTGGGAGACACGTCACACTGGTTGGCATGTCATATATACTGTTTTGGATTGATTTCTATAGGAAATTAGATTTTTGGGTTTTGATAGAAAATAGCTGTTGTAATGTCGAAATTTTTTTGAAAATCCAAAATGGTATGAGAACTCAGTTTTGAGGAGTAGAAGTGATTTGATTAAAGAATACTGCATGGTTATTTTGAGATTTTGTGAAAATGGTGCATATCCTTATTCTGTCATTTATATAAAAATTTCATACATTCATACATTTACGATACTCAACATAGAGTGATCGGACTTACGATACCCCACATCGGGTGATCGGACTTACAGTGTCTCTTTAGGTGGTTCGGACTTACGAGTGATCCATTAAGACACTTCGGACATCATGATTGCATACATAGTTATATGTCGGCTTGAATGGATATGTACTGGTTTTGATAGATGTTACAATAGTTTGAAATATTTGGACCATTAGACTATGATTTCTACTTGAGTTTTGTGAACTGTTTTGAATGGAATACTAACCAGTAAGACCTTCAACATGAGTACATTTCATATATATATATATATATATATATATATATATATAAGAATTTGTAATTGATTCTCTTCTGAGCATTAGTTCACCCATTTTCTTCCTCTCAGGTGGCACTCAGTATAATTTGGATCAAAAGAGCTAGATTGAAACATTTACAGAATAACTAGCTTATTTATATTTTGGTAAATTCTTACGAGACTTGTGAAATATATAAATTTGAGTAGGAATTTGGATTTCATTATACTTGATAAATTAGAATATGAAATCTGGTCATGGTTTGTATTACTTATGTCTGTGTTTGAGTGTGAGATGATTTGTGATGTATGACTATTAAAATAATTATTTTATTTACGGTCTATGTTTAATGGGTGACGCATAAATGTGAGATTTTATTTTCAATTAAATATTTTGTTGATGCCAGTTTTGAAAGATTAAAGACCTCGGATGAAATTTTAAATGAATTGAATTTTTTTATTTATTCTTTTTGATATTTCTAATTTGTGAAATACCTGCCGTTGAGCCGTCGGGTCGTGACAGTTATTACGTTGTAGATCAGATTCAGCGAATTTCCAAACAAAAAGAGTCTTTTTGGTGAATAGTTTGTCATATCACCGAACATCTCCTACTATTGGATAATAGAGATTTGTATATTGTAATACGTATATGCAAATATACGATCGACTTTCAAGTTAAAAGTCAAACTTTAGCATTTCATGTTCCAAAAAGAGTCAAACTTCAAAGTCCAACTAAGGTTGTATATTGATGATTCATATTGGTTATTTTATAAATATTGAAGTAAAATCATTCTGTGAAGTCTCTACAAAATAATATTCAACGTGACACTAGCGAAATCATTGTTATGTTTTCAATGAGTTATATTATATTTCCATTTTGTAGATACTTTGATAGAAGTTTCAAAGGTCGACGGCAGCACGTAGATAATTATTAATTCCGCGACACACTATGCAAAAAAAATACGTAATTAACAAGGACAATAATAGTTAAAACTCTTGTTTTATACAGTTCAATTATTTGAAAAGGTTTATCAGTTTTTTCTTTCTTCCAAAAAAAAAAAAAAAAACCTCCATAGAAAAATATTGTAGGTGAATTGACATTTCAATAAATTGTCTATTATATTATTTATTTAATATAATAAGGCAACTATGCAATATAGTACTATAAGAGATTTTCAAAGATGACTTGTTCACCCTCCAGGCCTCCACCTATCTAGGAGAATTTGTGACTAAATAAGATATAAAATTGGAACGATACAGAGAAGATTATCATGGCTCTGCGCAAGGATGACACGCACAAATCGAGAAATGGTCCAAATTTTTTAAACTCAGTTGTTGTCAACTGCAACTAATTCAGTTGGTCTAAGACTTGAGAAATGTGTGTATGAATTTGAGGGGTCAAGAGTTTAAATCTTGGTAGGGTGTGTATTATTTTTCTTTAAATTTGTAGTAAGTGGTGGTCATTAGTTAAGTCCCACTTTTTTTTTAAATAAAAAGATATAGGAAATAAATCCCATACTTTGAACTTTTATGGATAACAAATTATTTCATTATGCATATAGTAAATTCAAACAACTATATCATTCCTTTCTTAGACTTGAAGATTAGCTTTAGGCTTTTAGCCACAAAATGACAAGTTCTATGCCAATACAATAGATAAAGCTGCATTTCAAAAAAAAAAAGATAAAGCGGAATGAGCAAAGCCTATATATATATATATATGCACACACACACATAGATTCCTACTCAAGGCATGTACATGTAGTGATGATAACAATTTAACGAAAGCGTTGTTGTCAATGAGTTGTTGATTGTTACGCATAAGCATAGTTTTACTCTCCCATTTAAAATAAAAGTTCGTAAGTTAGTTTTATTTTTAGCTTGTGTCATATGTATGCATCTCACTTCTCAGCATCTATTTGATGTGTAATTCTTTGAAAGTATATTCTAATAACGATCACTAGCTAAATGGGATTTTAGATTTGGTTAATTCTGATATTGAGTAGTGTAATATTGTGGCCAAGTATGCACTATTATTATTTGGTATTCTTTTTAGGCCAGAAAAAATAAATAAATATATATATATAATTGTTTGGTTTCTAATTTGAATAGGCCGGCCAGCCAGCCCTTCCCATCGTTGTTTATTCTTTCTAGTCATCAATGCTGTTCCATAGCTTTTTAGATTGAACTTTAATTATCCACAGCAACAATTTGTTCTTATTAAAATGCTGCCTTAATTATGATTATTGGTTGATGGAATTCTTCTGCATTTGGGTGTCTTTTAATATTTAAAATACTCCTAACAATTGCGTTTTATTTTAATTATAAGGTTCGTCATTTGGACCTAAAACAACATCATCTCATGCACGTTCTTGATATTCATAATAAGCAATTGCTCTGCCATTTTTCTTTCCAATTTTCTTAATCAACCTTCTCCTATATACCTTATCGTCTATGAAAAGATCAACTCCTATATGGTTTTTGTAGTAGAAAATATTTGCTCTTCAACCCAGATCTCCATGGCCTTTAGCCTCATCAGTTTTGTGAGTGATTTTGTAGTTTTACAAGGGAGTAATATGCACCATGACGCCCAATAGCAAGCAACTCAGTGTGTGATCCTTGTTCTGCGACCTTCCCATTCTTTATCACTGCTATGGAGTCTGCCTTTTGTATGGTGGACAAACGGTGAGCTACAACCACACACGTTCTCCCCATCATCATCTTCTCCAATGCTTCTTGTACTAAACTCTGCGACGCACTGTCCAGAGCACTCGTCGCCTCGTCCAAGAGAAGAATTTTCGGGTTTTTAAGTATTGCTCTTGCTAGAGCTATTCTCTGCTTCTGTCCTCCTGAGAGCTGAACTCCTCTCTCTCCACAGTATGTGTTGTATCCATCTTTCATTGAGCTGCATCTCAACAATGCATTCTTTCTGTTATTAAAAATACAATACAGATTATATAGTAGTTGAGTGCTTAAGTTGAGATATAGAGATAAGACAGATTCCATACCTTATAAATTCATGAGCATTGGCAAGTTTTGCAGCTTTCCTTAGTTCAACTTCTGAAGCATCTTCTTTGCCATATAGAATGTTCTCACGGATGCTACCACCAAAAAGAGTAGGCTCTTGACTTACCAAAGCAATTTGTGACCTCAACTTCCTCAAATTATATTCTTTAATGTCATATTCATCTATGAAGACTGATCCTTTGAGTGGGTCATAAAATCTTTCTATTAATCCAATCACAGTAGATTTTCCTGATCCACTTTGTCCCACCAGTGCCACTGTTCTTCCAGCTTCTATCTTGAGAGTTAGGCCCTTGAAAATCAATTGGTCAGGCCTGACTGGGTAAGAGAAATCTACATTCTTTAGCTCTATTTGTCCCTCGATGGTGTGCTTAACCATTTTCGGGTTTTCAGGCTCAATTTCAGTTTTCCTGTCTAAGACTGCAAATATTGATCTGATGGCATTTGCACCTCTAGCAAGATCAGAGGTCATGCTTCCTGCGTCTGCAATGTTTTTACCTGTGCTCAATAAGATGAAAAAAGCTTGAAACAGATGCTTTGAGGTCACTTGTCCTTTATTGATGAGCCTTCCTCCATACCAGAATGTTAAAGCTATTGCAGCAGTTGTCAAAAACTGAGAGGTGAACAAGCCAAAACCCGAAAACCATGATTGTTTGATGTTCTCCTTTTTAGGCCCTTCCATTGAAAGTGCAAAGAGATCCAGTATTCTTTTTTGAGAGGAAAAAACTGTGATAGTCCTATGGTTGATGGCTGCTTCACTTGCCAATTGACTGCCTTTGCTTTGTGCTTTCTGTGCCTTTCTGGACATACTTTTCATCAGAACACTCTTCAAATAGAAGCTCCCAACAAGCAAAGGCTGCATGGCAATCATTACAATGGCCACCCTCCAAGTGACTATTAGACCAAAGACAAAAGCTAAAGAGGCACTGAAGAAAACCTGAACCAGCAATGACATACGATCTGAAATGAGGGAACGAACCATGCTCGCTTCATTCGCTAATCGAGCACAGATAGCTGCACTTGTGTTCTCATCTTGATCAAACCATCCTATCTCAAATGCAAGCATTTGTCCGAGCATTTTTTCACGCACCCTTTTCGTTAAACGCTCTCCCATGAGCGCAAAGTTGTAATGCTGAAGGAGATTTGTAATGAAACTTGAACCTGTAAGGATTAAGAAAGTATAGCAGTAAATTCTGATTTCTGATTTGATAGCTGAGCTGTCTTTTAGGAAGTAAACTGAAATAACAGTTCCTAAGCAATAGGCATGAATTGGTTGAATAGCTCCAAAACCAGCAGCCCCTAAACAACCAAGTATTGCTTGCTTCCACTCAGGTGCATTCATCTTCAATAAACGCCATTGCGACGGGGAAGAATAAGAATCATTTTGTGAGCCTTCATTGTAGGATTCATCGTATTGGTTCATTTGGAAAGAATTGGCAACACTCATGGAAAATATTGGAGGACTGAATGGGTAGGCTGCAGGGCTACTTTGCCAGCTTGATCTGATATCTATTGGTGACAAGGGATTATAAGGACTCGTCATTTTGTGGTCTTTTCTACCTTCTTTTGGATAATAAGTACTATTGGAGGCATCATCATCATTTTGCATTGACGACTGCTGTAATTCAACCATTTTGCTATAGGCACCTCCTCTTCCATTTTCTTTCTGAATCAGCTCGTCATGAGAACCCAATTCAACCACTCTCCCTGATTGAAGAACCACTATTACATCAGCTTTTCGAATTGTGGAAAGACGATGGGCAATGACAATTGTTGTCCTTCCTAGTGAAGCCTTGTCCAAGGCCTCTTGTACAACTCTTTCAGATTGAGCATCCAAAGCACTTGTAGCTTCATCTAGCAGGAGAATTCTTGGGTTCCTTATTAAAGCCCTTGCTATAGCAATCCTTTGCTTTTGCCCTCCAGACAGTTGAACTCCAAATTGCCCAACCTGAGGCACAGATAGAAATTTTATTTCTTGTCAAGAATAACAATAAATAATGACTTTTATATTGGTCTAAGGAGTAGAACTTTGTTTCTTACTTGAGTGTCATATTCTTTGGGTAGTTTAATGATAAAGTCATGTGCATTTGCAGCCTTAGCTGCTTCTATAACATCTTCCATTAGAGCTTCTTCTTTCCCAAATAAAATATTCTCTTTTATAGATGTTGCAAAGAGGACTGGTTCTTGATTTACCAGTCCCATTTGGGATCTCAACCATTTGAGCTGGAGCGTCCTTAATCTGTTTCCATCAAGGAGAATGTCCCCTTTAACTGGATCATAGAACCTTTCAAGCAAAGAAATGATGGTGGACTTGCCAGAACCACTGCCACCAACAAGACCAACCATCTTACCAGATTTCACCTTGAGATTAAATCCTTGGAGAATCGGAGTATCGGGCCTTGACGGGTAACTGAAGTTGACATCTCTAAACTCGATGTTTCCTCTCACATTCTGCAGAATTCTTCCCTTTTCATCTTCAGTGTCAATAAGGGGAACCCGCTCAATCATCACAAATATCCGGGTAGCTGCAACCATTGCCTCCGAGATGAAAGATAGGTTTGGGAGTGCATGCATTATAGACCTGAAAGGATAAAAAGAAAAATGAAGATTTAATTTATGACCAGAAGAAAATCAACAATAAAGAAAGACAAGCCAACCCAAGAGTTACCTTAAAGATTTTATTCACAATTCATCGTCCATTTTTCAATATGTAAATACAACTCTTTCAAAAGAAAATAAATAAATTCAGTGAAAGTTACCATGGTATAGAAGTTTAATTTGGACAACTCTTGTTTTTGCAAGCGTAGCCAAGTAAGGCAATATGTAATTATGCAATGCAAGGCATAAGGTGGGAGAACAAAGAAGTAACTTACACTCCTCCCAAAATTACACAGACCCCAGAGATGAAGACAAATCCACCTTTTTCTCCTTTCTCAGCTACAAGTATGCTGCCAACCCAAGCCTGAAAAGCCCAAGCAGCATAAATCATTCCCATGCTACCCATCAGTATTCCCTTTATTAAACCTTGCTTTATGCCAAGCTCCGTACATTTTCCAAGTGCTCTGCTGAACCTATCTAGAGTTTGATGCTCCCCAACATATGAATAAACCGTTCGAATTGATGAGATTGCTTGTTCTGCAATCCCACCAGCATTCCCATAAGCATCCTTTATCTTGGTCCCCAACTCCTTCAGTACCTTACCAAATCCAACAACTGGAATGATAAACATAAGACAGAATGGCAAAGCCGCCACTGAAAGTCTCCAAGACAGCATAAACGCAACCGGGAAGCAGCACATAAACGATGAGAGATGCGCCACGAAATTTGGAATCTGTTAGAAGAGAAGATAGGAAAAAAAAAAAGAGGACAAAAAAGGAAAGACAATCTTTAACACACAAACTAAATAAAATAGGTGAAAAGAAGACGCAGACTTTGTTCAACTCAAAAGAATGAAGAGGTGGAGAAATGGAAACCTTTTCAGCCATGGTGTCCTGGATTAGGTGGGCATCAGAAGAGACTGATGAAACAACTTGGAAGGTATGCGAAGATGTCGATTGAATGTCGAAAAATGCAACTTCTTGCCTTAGTACTGATCTCAAGTATTCCATTCTCATCCGAGATGTTTGTCTCTCAGCTGTTCGGGTCCAACAAACTCCTTCTGCACACATAAATATATATATATATATATATATATGAAAAGGAAAAGCATAGAATGAAGGAGCATATTCAAACATAATGTACAAACACATTTGGTATAATACACCACAAATGCAGATTTTCCTTTCTATTCCCACCAAATAACTGATATATATTAAGAACAGTTCAATTACCAATAAAAGCAGAAATTCCAACTCCAATGGCAACATAGAGCATCCTGAGTGAGTACTGTGAAAAAGAACATAAAACAGATAATTAATCACACAATGTTTAGTGGCCAGAATTCACTTTCACCAAGTCGAAAAAGAAAGAAGGGATTAAGGAATTCACCCTGTCTACAACATCGTTGGACAAAGAAGGATTAGCCACTCCATAGTCATTGATCAAACGACTAAGAACCAGCATGGTGAGTGGAGTCATCAACCCATCTCCAATGCAACCCAAAATCCCAAACACCATGAGCAACTTGTCCGTGCCATCCGCATACCGAAAAAGGCCAACTTTCCTCCCCATATAGTATCAGCTACTGCTACTTGCAATACAAAATCCCAGAAACCAGCTTGATTAGCTAAGCTTCCTTAAACTTTCCTCACAGTCACACAACTTATTCCAAAAAGACCCCATTGCACTGCACATAACTTAGTTAGCTTAATTCACTGATTTGTTCTCTTTCTGAGATTTATATAGTTGAGATTAATGCCAAATGGACAGATTCACGTTTATAGAATCAGCCGGCATTTGTTTCTTTACTGGGGATTCCTATCATATACCAGTTTTCCAAAATTCCAATATGTCATTTTCTTTGGCCACGTTAAATTACTATATAAACTTATAATTTTTGTCTCGTGCATCGAGCTAGCTAGATTACTCCGTCATGCATGCAAATCCATCAGTGTCATTTACATAAGATTATTGGAGAATCTATTAAAAGCCACTTGGGAAAATATTCCCAGAGCACTATTTTGGCATGTTGAAAAGGGGAAAATATTATAATAATAATAATAATAATAAATGAAAAGTAGATATTTGGATTGATTTCAACCCAGTCAATCTTCCATGCTTAACGTCCCATATGGCCATATCATTTCATAAGTCACTTCAAGAATTTAAGTTAAAATATATAAAAGGCCCTGGGATGATTCATTTAGAGCAATTAAAAATGTTGGAAGTGGAAAAGTCTCAACAGTATTATTGACCCTTATTAATGAACATTAGCCGCTGTCTCTTTCTCGTCAATTACAATAAAATGGGATATATACATTAGCAAAATGATCAATACTGTTTTTTTTTTTTTTTCTTCCCAATATGGGAAATTACAATAAATGATCAGTATTTTTTTTTCTCGTCAATTGCAATAAAATGGGATACAATAATTTCTCTTCCCAATATACCAAATTCTTCCTAATCGGCTTTCCTGCTACTTTTTATAAATTTATTAGTATGATTATTGTTTAATTGACGCCTTCCAAATAGAAAAATATGACTCACTAGTAACACCGTCATAGACTCATAAAGATGTTCAAACATGAATTATTTTCTAATATGATCAATAAATTTGGGTCATTACAATATATAATATATTGTTCAACTTTTCGTAATACTTTTAAGAATAAAATAATACTTATTTTGTGGTCATTGTAACCATAATTTCTCCTGACCTGGAAGAGTAAACGACAATAAATTTGGAAACTACATATTTCAAGAAACGACATCTTCTCTAGAATACGACAGAAAATTTCGAAAACGAACATGACATACAAATTACAACAACCTAAGAGCGACGACACCCTGAAACGACAGTTAGCACCGATAATGAATTACGAAATGAAAATAATAAGAATAATAATAATGAGCGGACAACATTTATTGTGAAAACGACAACATCTCCTACAAACGATGGTAAGCGACAAAATTTCGCATTCACAACCAAAGAATCAATGGAAACCACGAAAAATTAGAGAAGGACACCGAGTACTGACTATTACACACTCTGTCGTTTTACGTAAACGACATAATACTCCTTAAACGAGAACCAATTTAAACATCACTGTAGAAACAACAAAAACTTAAAAAGGTGATAACTCTATGAAAATATTTCCTAGAGTTATTTACGTTGTTTTACTTACATATTCCATGTGTTTTTGTATAATTTTAGTTTAATTTAAGTTATTTATAGTTAATTTGATTTTTAGTATTTAGATATAATTTTATTTAATTTTATTAGATTTAGTTATTTAATTTAATTTAGTTTAGGATAATTTAGTTTTATTTAATTAAATTTGTAATTAATTTCTTTAGATAATGATTTTTTATTTTATTTTGATATGATTTAGTTTAATTTTATTCTGAAATAGGTTAAATGAAAAAGAAAAAAAGAAAAGAAAAAAATCGGAAAATGAAGTTCCAGTCTCGCGTGTGGATGGTGTGTATTCGCATTCTGGGCCATTTGATCGAGCCTCCAGGCATTATGGTGGCGCGTGCACACCATGCGGCGGAGCTGGCGAGTGAAAAGCCGGCGACATCTGGGGCCCGCGCTGCAGGTTGACTTCAGGTCGTGCGGGATTTATTGCTTCGCGCCTCTATTACAACCAGGTTTGTATCCATTCAAGATTCGCCACGTCAGCGACTTGACTTCACATTTTGTTTTCACGAATTAAACGTGACTTTCGTGCTGAGCTCATTTTTTCGGCCGCACTGGATCACAGTTTATTATTGCACACTAATCTGATTGCATTTTTGAAACGAGGAGTCTAACACAAAACTCTAAACTCAGCTATAAATAGCTACAACCTCACGAGAAAAAAATACATTTTCTAGAGAGGGTATGAGGTGAGTTCAAGGTAAAGTTAGTTTATAGAGATGCTAGCGAGAAAACTAGAGGGATCATTTTAATCGTATGATTTTTCTGTTTTCTAATTTTGATTCTGTAGAGTGTTTCAACGCTTATATATTTGGTTTGTTAAATTCTTCAATATATTATTTTCTAGGTTCTCAAATAAATTCAGTTATGTTTTCTTTATATAGTGATTTAAATTAGATTATAATTATATTTATTTTATTACTTTATCTTTTATTATAGTATTATTTCTGTGAGATATTGTCGATCTTAGATAATTAATAAGATAAATTATTTTTGGTCTTAATTGGAAGAATTTCTCATATTAAATACTTTAGATTAATATTTATTCGTATTTATTATATTTTCTAGTTATGTGTTTGGGATGTGAAACATATAATTGAGTAATAAATAGGAATCAAAGTTGGTAATAGTTAAACGAATAATTATGTGAGTCTTGAAAACATTATTTTTCTCATATTGGTATTTTCATTTATTATTTTCATTATTTTAAATTATTTCTTAGTTAATTTTTATTTTTTCGTTACCTTTTTGTTAGTTGATAGTATATTTTGAGCGTAGACAAGAAACAACATGCAATTGCATTAATTTAAAATATATAAAATAATTAATTAAATTTTATTTTGGTCCATGCATTTCAAAATGTCCCAAACTTATTTCTCAATTATTTTCATCCCTTCAAATGTCAGCTTTTATAATTCTTTAATTGTATTTGAAAAAAAAAATTGTTCACTTGTCTCAATATTCGGTACAAAAATGTGACATTGAAGGTTTAAAAACCAAAGTGAAAGAAAGTAATTACAACTCAAATTTAGGACATTTTAACGTCATGGACCAAAATAGAATTAGATTATTATTTGACCAAAATAAAGAATAACTCATAAGCATTTCTAAGAACCTTGTCGAGCGACAACACAATGAAACTTAGCTCTGAGACCTAATTTTATTTTCAACTATTGTTTGGACAACAATTTATTTTAAAGATACATGACCATTTATTTTTTTTTAAATGTGGGATTTAACTAATGACCATCACTTACTATAAATTTAAAAGAAAATTACACACACATACTACTAAAGCTTAAACTCCTGACCCTTCAAACTTACACACACATAGCTCAAATCTTGGACCAACTGAGCTAGGCCTAATTGGCAAAGATACATGGCCACTTAATTCAACCTATAACTACAAACCCCGTAATTAGTAACGAGTGATTAGGGATAGAAATTTTACCAATCAATCTATTTATCTAGGAATAATACCCAGTTATTTGGTTTAAGTTAAACAGATGGAGACAGAAAAAATGTCTAAGGCTATGTTTGGCGGAGTGGATTTTTGGACGGATGGAGAAGAGTGGAGGGAGAGGAGTGGAGGGAGAACAAAATTCTTCCGTTTGGTAAGAGGAAGAGAAGAAGGGGAGGAGAAATGGAGGGGGGAGAACTTCTTCCAAGTCCACTATATTGCATCCTTCCAAGATTGGAAGAATCGAAGAGGAGTGAAAGTAAACAAAGATTGAATTGACTAATTTCTTGTCAAGAATAATTATTTAAAAAATAATATAATGTATAATATAGTAAGTTTATAAATAAACATTCTCCATCCATCTCATTCTTTATCTTTCTTACCAAATAATATAAAAGATTCTTACTCTCCTCTTCCTCCTTCCTAAACTTCCCATCCTTCTTACCAAACAATATAAAAGATTCTTACTCTCCTCTTCCTCCTTCCTAAACTTCCCATCCTTTCTACTCTTTCTCTCTTACCAAACATAGCCTAAACCTCAATTGAGGTATGAGCAGTATGAGTACCCCTGTATTACTAATAAATATTTGTATGCTTGTAACCGTACCTAATTGCTAATAAATATATATACAACAATAATATTATTTTATTAAAGTATAAGTAATCTTATGATATAAATTATTATTAAATTTTTTTCCCTTTAAATCTATCTTTTTTAATTTAGAAGGAAAAAAAATCTTTTTTCTTTTACAGGTATAGGTATCAACAGGAAATATCTGAATCCACCCCAACTCCTTCAATAGACAGTCAGTTAATGGAGCATACCCCTTACTAATGACCTATGGTGTTTTTGGCACCTTATCCCTTATATTGTACTTCATTTGTAGTTGTTGATTAATTTCATTATAAATATTCTCATTTAAACACTTTACAAATTAAATGAGAATATATATATATATATATATATATATATATATATATATTGAGATTTGTTTTCTCATTCACTTAAAATTAGACACCTCAATAATTTTTTAGTAACTATCCTTTTTAAAAATTAAGTTAGTTTATTTAATATTATGTTTTATGATGTATTATCTATTATTTTTAAGTAGACATGACTGCAAATGAGATCTCGATCCATCCATGATTTGATAAGGATCACGTACGAGAAAAAACACAAATAAAAAATAAAAAAGTTACTAAATGTGTTACTAACAAACTGTTTATATTATTTATAAAAAAAAAAAAAAATTGCTCAATTTCAGGATAAGCTAACTAGTATAAAGAAATGAATAAGTATACGAGCAATATGTATACACTATCATTTAAAAAAGTGTAACTCACACTGTCCCCAATTTTTTTATTTCTCTGGTTACTTTTTTTAAGCGACGGTTGACAATGGCATACCATAGGGTTACAACAAAATTCAAGAGGCAATGTGCCCGAAAAAAATATATATATATACAGGGAGCAAAGTGCCTAAGGCGGCATTATCGAGGGGGTTAAGTGCAATTACCGAAAGAGTTATGGGCCTAATGGGTTGCGTGTCTGGACAACTGGAGTTGTAAACATTCACAGGCCTGGGCTGAAACAAAGGTGGGCTCCCATTTCAGGCGGGTCTGCAGACGACCACGTGTAAGTGAGAGAAATAGGTTTGCAGTTCAAACAACATGATATCGGCTGCAGCGAATAACTTTTGTCGAGAAGAGAGTCAGAGACCCTTCTTCTTCCTCATCCCAATTCTCAATTCACCGAGTGTCAAAGTCCAAAGGGTACATTGCCATCTCCTGCGGTTGATCCAGTGTCGTTTCTGGAAGAAGAAGAAGAAGAAGAAGAAGAAGAAGAAGAAGAAGAAAATGGTGAAGGTGGCGACGTACTTTGCAATGACACTTGGAGCTTTCGTGTTCTGGCAGTCCATGGAAAAGCTCCATGTCTGGATCGCTCTTCATCAGGACGAAAAGGTACCCCCTTTCATCTCTCTCCTTCTTCTTCTATCTCACTTATTTATTTATTTATTTTTCAATTAATTTCTTAAACAATAAAGAAATTCTTTAACCTATGCAGGTTCAATTTCATTTTTATTTTCCCCCAAAATTGGGGCAATTCTTAGTTATTTTCCTTCTCAGTTTAAACCCTAGATTTTTTTTTTTCCTGGTTATATAATCTATTCTGGGCAGCTGGATTGTTGCTTGGATCTGCAAATGCCATTAATTGTAACAAAGAATTAGAATAAAGCATCTGTTTTGGTTTGAGAATTGAGAATTGTAACCAGAAATGAGAAGTTACACTTCTTTAAGTTTTAATTTAACTAGAAAGAATGAAGAAACTATATGGGTATTGCAGTATGTAACTGAGAACAGTGAAGAAGTTGATGTACACCTCTAAATTTTGGAGTTTGCGTTCATTCCAGTATATAGGCCCCTGTTTGGCTGAACTGCGTTTTCTTGGTGTGAGTCTTTGGTATGGGTGTTTCAGTCATCCCTGTACCTAGAGTGAACTTCCCTCTAATTGGCTTGTCAAGTATGGCACTAGGTTTTTCTTATCTGTATAACTTTTTTTGTTGGCACAGAAAGAGAGATTGGAGAAAGAAGCCGAGATTAGGAGAGTGAGGGAAGAACTGCTACGACTGGCCAAAGAGAAAGATCTTGCGTGACCCGCATTGCCCATGGCCTTTTTCTTTTGAGCTTTCTGTTGTTTCTGTTTTCATTTTATGAATTTTAATGTTCAGAGTTTATAAGACTCTTGCAAACATAATGGCTGCTCTAAGCAGATGAGTAACGTTGTCAAGGATACATTATCACATTCTTCTCTAGTATAAAGTGCACCCTTGTTGAGATGTGCAGTTAACTTTGTTTTCCGTATGAGTAGGGCATCGTTATGGCTGAAACAATATTTGCTTTGTCGATAATCTTTGTACTTCTTTGGTTTCTTATGATTGAGGGAATTCTGTGTTTTGATCTTCTACAACACTTTTTTTTGTGCCAAATTCTATAGACTTGGATGACTGTGAGATCTTGACTTGGGAGGAAATCTTTTCTCAGTTGTAAGTTTTGTCTGTGTGATTTAAGTCATGGAATTATAATGCATGGTACCACTATCAAACAACCATCTGTAAACATGTCATACTATCAAGAGATGAAGTCAAGAGAAAATTGTTGTGGAATATGATTTTGTTAAATGTCTAGTACATAATTTCATGTTGGAAATGTATTGGACTTTCTTTTGTAACAATTTTAAGATAGTAGGACACTGCATGTACATTGGTGACTTTCTTCCCTCTTTATTGAAATGATGTTAAAAATTTATTAACCATCTGATTACAGATATTTTTTGGTGCATTTAGTGCTGTGCAACATTTTCCTTAAGCTTACTGATAAGAACAGTCGGTTTTTCTCTTTGCATGGACATTGTTTCATTCGGTAAAAGAAAAGAATGAAGAAGACTCTACTTCTGTTCCGACCTTAAATTTTTCGTGACTGGTATAAGTGAGGAATTCCCATTTCCTAATTATTATGATAAAGCCGTCTTTCTTCCTTTTCGAACCATAGATAAACTTCTGTTTCACATTGCCTTTATCTAAATGTATCATGGAAATGCACAAGCAACTTTCTACATATGATTTAATATATGTGCTTCTTGTGATACATGAGATTATCCCATGAGGCCTGGGATTCAATTCCTCGTGGGACTGCATTGCTAAGGTTTCCTGCTTCTCAAAGATTGTAATTTGCCGAAGGGCAAACATTAAAAATAAATAAATAAATAGATTGGAAAAGCAGAAGTTGATCTTTGCATATATTTAAATCCATTAGCTACCCTAAAAAAAGAGTAGAGAGTACAGAGAATTCTGTGATGGTATAATCAAAAGCGGGGAAATTTCAGGGGTGACCTTGTTATGCCCTCCTTTGTCCCAACTATAAATCATTACCTGCATGATTAAAACTACACATCAAATATTGGATTTATTTTATGTATCTTTTTTGGCGGACTATCATTAGCATGTTCAAGAGCATTCATCTTGTTCCATCAGAAAATGGAAACTAGAAAATGCAAGACTCTTTTCGGTATCTATTAACAGCAGAGTAGTAGACAAAGTAAATGTTATCTTTTGTTTGATAAGGAAAGTGAATATTATTTTAAGAAACAAAACGAGTATCCAAACCAATGTAGATTCACACATATTTCACTCTGTTAAGAAATTATTTGAAAAAACATTCGGTTCTGAACAAAGGATAGAAAGCCGTCAACACTTCATTCTAGACTTGCAAGAAACCGTGTTCCAAGTGCTTTAACAACTCAACTATTCGTAACCCTCTGTGAACAAGTTACGCCAAATAAACGAGGTTGGCATGTAAGCTGTAGAGATAAGACCAGATTATAATCATATTCATACATCTAAAAATAGATAGTGTAACTAATAAAAAGAAAACCAGCTTTTTCCCCTTATTTTATGGTGAAAGCTACAAAAGTTAGGACCAGATATAGAAGCAACCAAGCTAAAACCGCCCACCATTTTGTATATAAAAGATTGCCTAAATGCGTTGCTAGAGCTACCAAATCAAACAGTTTGATCTTCCTTATTTCTAAAAACTCATAGTTTCTTACTTCATTCACTTATTTGAATCTTGTTGATGCCCACAACCCTCTTCCAAGTCTCAAGCCTTCACTTATAGCATCCAAAACAATGGATTTTGGGAAGTTTTTCTTGGTTGCTCTTTCACTAGCTCTGCTTCTCGGGCTGGCTCAGAGCTTTGAATTTCATGAAAAGGACTTGGCTTCTGAAGAGAGTCTTTGGGACTTATACGAGAGGTGGAGGAGCCACCACACAGTTTCCCGGGACCTTAAAGAGAAGCAGCAGCGTTTCAATGTGTTCAAGGAGAATGTAAAGCATGTCCACAAGGTGAACCAGATGAACAAGCCTTACAAGTTGAAAATGAACATGTTCGCAGACATGACCAACCATGAGTTTGTGAGATCCTACGCTGGTTCAAAGGTTAGCCACTATAGAATGCTACACGGTGAACGGCCAGCTACTAGCTTCAAGCATGAAAACACTCAGGACCTTCCAACATCAGTAGACTGGAGGAAGAAAGGAGCAGTCACTGGAATCAAAAACCAAGGCAACTGTGGTAAGTCTCCTAGATGAGACATCTTCCAAAGTTATTTTCAACTCTTCCACCATATTTGATTAAATTTAAAACTCCGAACTAACAATGTCGCCATATGCTTTCTGGGATTTTCCTTGACAACACAAACCCCCGAGTAGCAGAGAAATTATTTTGTTTTCATATGAATTCACTCGTGTCTTTGATGTTATAGGTAGCTGCTGGGCATTTTCTGCTGTAGTTGCAGTTGAAGGAGTTAACCAAATCACGACAAAGGAGTTGGTCTCCTTATCTGAACAAGAGTTAGTTGATTGCAACTCAAAAAACAACGGCTGTGATGGAGGGTTGATGCAAAACGCTTTTGAGTTCATAAAAAAACAGGGCGGTTTAACGACAGAGCAGAACTACCCCTACAAGGCCAGAGATGGTTCTTGTGACTCCTCTAAGGTAAAGAAAATAGCCCCACTTCAAAACTAAATCAACAATTCTCAACCTTGAAATATAACCAAATATGCAAACGAAAACATGAGCATAATCTCTCATGGTTTTACAGGTCATGAACTCTCCTTTGGTGATCATTGATGGATATAAAATGGTACCCGAAAACGATGAGGATGCTCTAATGAAAGCCGTGGCAAACCAACCTGTGTCTGTTTCCATAGACGCTAGTGGCAAAGATTTTCAGTTTTACTCGGAGGTAAAAAGCATAGTTTCATAGTGATCTCAAGTGATTGGTAATCACACCATACTTCAGACTTCTAATGTTGAGCGCTAACATTTTAATTCCCACTCCATTTATAACTATAATGTATACATGTAAGTATATATAGCAGAAACTTTAATGGGGTTCTGTTTTTGTAGGGAGTTTATACAGGAGATTGTGGAACGGAGCTAAACCATGGTGTGGCAGTAGTGGGGTATGGTGCAACTCTGGATGGGACCAAATACTGGATAGTGAAGAACTCTTGGGGATCCGAATGGGGAGAGAAGGGTTACCTTAGGATTCAACGTGGAGTTGATGCAGAAGAAGGGCTGTGTGGTATAGCAATGGAGGCCTCTTACCCCGTTAAATCGTCAGCCAACCCCAAAACGGGTTCAGTCAAGGATGAACTGTAATGCAATATAACTATATAAGCAGACAGATATAACGTTTATTAAATTTCATTTTCAGTCATAGTTTATGTCCCGTTCATCTTCGAGCTGTTATTTGTTGTAGTAGATCAATGTTTCTCGCTTATTAGGTTTTGCTTAGACGAGAAAAATAAGGACTTTGTACTAGTTTTATGTTTTTGTGTTTATCAAAATAAAAGGGCCATGTGGCCGAAATGCAAAAAATAAATAACATAAAAACATAAAGAAAATAAACTGGTTTAATAGTATATCTATGGACTATTGATTAGGAGTCCTTAAATTATATTTGTTGTATTTTTAATTTATACCGTAATTATTACAACAATAATTTTATTGTCATTAATTATTAAATATTTAACAAAAATAAATCATTATAAAGCACATGATTGGTAAATGTGACTAAGAATAAGAATCCAAATTTTTAATTTATTTAGTATACTACTAAAATTTATATAATTATTGCATAAATAACCATCATTTTCTTATAAATTATTAAATTTTTAATAGACATGAACCATGTGAAAGTATACAATTTGATAACTATAATTCCCGACTTATATAAGTAAATAATAGTCAATTATATGTTTTGTTCATGATTATTTTTTATTAAAAAAACTAACAATTTGTGAGAAACGGGTAATTATTATAACGATTGTATAATGGATTTCTAATGTTTTACTTATAAAATCTAATTTTTTTTTTCAATTATATACTGATTTATTAAAAAATATCACTTTTTAAAAATGTTACTAGTTATCGATTACTCTTTTTCTAAATCTTTTTTTTAAATGTCATTTTTCTAATAAAAGGGTACCATATTTACCAAAAACAAAAAACAAAAACCACCATATTTTTCTATTTCTTTTTACTAGAAATGTCGTACAAGCCTAATTTTGACTTACATAATTAGTCGTCTACTACTACTAGGTAAGTTAAAAGTTTAAGACCAAAATAGTACAATAAAATATGGATACCAATCTAATAGATATTTTTTTTAGTTTTTGGATCATTATTTAACAGTTATCATAATATGAGCAGTTGAAAAATACTAATAAAAATAAATACTCATTATTTAAGAATTTTTTCTCTCTACTTTTTACTATAAAAAGACATGCGTAATAAATTTTAATTAGGCAAAACAATACATATGGATTTATTAAAAAAATATATCTATTAGAATGACAACTATAAAATATAATTTAGGGGATATTTCTATAAAGGGATAATATCACTTTTATACCTTTTATTTTGATATTTTATTCAAATTTTATGTTGTATTTTAGTTAATATTTTTTTCCTCATTTTCACACTTCATTTTAGTAATGTCTGTGTATTATTTTTGCTCTTTTTACAGCTTTGGTCGAGTATATGAGTGTACACACGATGGTATATCAATTAATTTTTAGTGCATCAAATTTTGATATTTGGTATATCAACTAGTGGTGCTCGTTCTGCTACAAAGTTCGAAAAACCAACATTTGTTCGAATGATCTGAAATTATTTTGCTAAAAACCCATAGAATCATATTTGAGGAGAAAAAAAAAGATATAATAAATAGAAGGATTTGGACATAAGAAGGGTTAAGTTGAACCAAAATGACTTTTTTACGACTATTTGAAAGGATGAATTTTTTAAAGACTATTCATGAAAGTTAAAACCTCCTTGTGAAAAATCATCACTTTTATACCATTAAAAAAAAAAAAATCATTACTTTTATGACCAGTAGTAGAAATAAATATTGTAACCGGGCATAAGAGGTTAAAAAATAGGTTACAAAAAAGTTATAATTTTTACGACTAATCCTAAAATAATCTTCCTTATATATGTCATTTGTACCCAGGAAAAAAGCTGCTAGTTTTGTCCATTTCACCAATGTTCATCGGGAGCTCAAATGAAAAGTCACCCTCCGCCCATTCAAGGCCCATACAATACAACCACATTATGCACGAAGGTGGTAGTTAAAACTTAAAAATAATAGCTATCAAATTTAATGTATATATTGTGGGACCTGTTCCAATCATACACCATGTGGACGATTAAGTGGCAGAACATGTCATAAATGGGGCACACCGTCCGACACGTGTCCAAAGTGACTAGTTAAAGGCCACGCGAGTCGTACGTAGTACCACATAGGCCATTGGGCTGTCCGAGGTTAGGGCCGAGCCCATCCCAGATCCTGGATGGACTCGGCCTAGTCCGATTCTTACCTCGACAGCTGAGGGTCGGAAGCCCCAAGGGTTTTCCACCAGAGTACAATGAGAAGCAACTTACAGCTCCAGACCCAGACATAGCATTTAATGCGATCTTGAGTAGATATGCGCAGGGGACAATCTGTCCTAACAGAATGGCGATTTGTCCAAATCTCGCCCCTGACAAACTCGAGCCATAGGGGACGGCGGAAATTAGGCTACAGCGGTGCAGGGGGGATCACGGTAATCTCGGCCCGTGACTTCTGGAGTAAGTCTTGATGAAAAAGGTACTCGGTCCTGAGATTGAGAACCAGGAGGTTCACAATTTCAGGACTATATATATGAGCCATGCGTCCCCAAGAGAGAGACATGTACGCATACAAAAAGAAATATTTGAAAGTTTACGAGCGAGAGACAAAGATATACTCATACAGATACAGAGAAAAACAAAATCTTTGCTACCCTGAATTAAAGATAAACAACTGACTTAAGCATCGGAGAGCTTTTGCAGGTGACCTCCCCCGCCTCTCCGATCTTGCCTGAAGTCAAAAACTCTTTGGGATAGCAATGACACGTGGACAGTTGGAGGATATGACACCGGCAGTTCAGAAACACGTGGATAGCTGGTGAAAACCGCTCCAACTTATATGCTATTGGCTACTTAACCTAGTAAACGGCGATTTAACAATGAGAAATTAGAATGGTTGTCCTTTTAAACACTTTACTTTAGCAAATGTTTCCCCTCCTTTATGGCTGAAAGTTAAGAGTCTACATGTTACTTGGCAATATCCATTGATATACTGACTTCAGCATATTACTTTCTATATCGGGTTAAATCAAATTTTACACTTTATATGTACACTAATCTATTAGTGGATCTTCTACTACAACTTTTGTTAGAAGACATTATTTTAAAGACCTAAAGTTGGGTGATCTTGCCAAGAGCCTTTAGCAAAGGAGGCTTAGAATTGCAAAGGTCCTTCTTTAATACTCTTTAATTCATAATAATAATAATAATAATAACTGAAAAAAAAAAAAAAAAGCTACAGGGGGTTTTACAATGGAAAGGCAACCTAAGGGTTCCGTTAGGTTGGGGGAATAAAAAGGGAAAAAAAAAAAGAAATTGATTCTAAAATGACTTTTCAATATTTGTTTGAGACGTGGGAATATAAACAAACTTTTCAATAAAAAAAATTGATGAAATTGGATTCGACTTAATCTTGGGTGAAAATTCATACTATGCTATTGGTTTTTTTATCTCTTCCCCAGTTTACCTTGTGTAAAAAATATAATATTAATGAAAAATAGAAAATTATTAAGAGTACATATTTTATGAAGAAAATAATATTTTTTATTTTTATTTATGAAACTTTTTTAATACTTTTTCTTATCAAATTTGCTATTTCATTAAATATAAGAAATACTTATGAATTGATATTAATAACATAATTAATAAAATAATAAAATAATTTAATTAAATAAAATAATAATTTAATTGATAAAAAATAATTAAGAAAAAATAAATTAAATTAAAATAATGGTAAATGTAAAATTAAAATAATAATTTAACTAAAAACAATTAATAAATAATAGAATGAAATAAAATAATGCTAAATGTAAAATAACTTAATAAAATAATAATTTATCTAAAAAAATTAATAAAATAAAATAACACTAAATGTAATTTAATTAATAAAATAATTTGAGAAAATAATGAAATAAATTAATATTAAATGTAAAATAATTTAACAATAATAATAATTTAATTAATAAAAATTATTAATAAAATAATAAAATAATAATTTAATTAATAACAAAATAAAATAATACTAAATATAACATAATTTAATAAAATTCAACTATGTAATTCTATCACTCTAATAAGAAGAACATAATTCAATCATTCTTTTTTTCATCACATTCTAATTATTATTACTAATTACCAAAAGAAGCTATTAAGACAAGCAGCCGTAACCATTGGTTTTTCCAAAGTTTTTCCGTATCCAAGTAAAGTAGCCTTTAAATTATTGCTTGCCTTTATGGGGTTCGTAACTAATGTGATTATATTAGTAAAGATTGTGTCGAAGTGGCCCAACCGTGTGGCCTTGATCAGCTCAAAAGAGCTCACACTTCCCACGCACGCCATACTTTCCATGAACCATGGTGGCTTCGCTAGACTCAACTCCCCCCCTCTCACAACTAAAATCTTTGACCACCCCACTCCAAAGCCTATTAAACTACTAATTACAGTACCAAATCCAGTACCATAACCATCCCTCTGTAACTAATAAATTACAACCATAATTTGCCATCATCTTTTAAAATAGCAATTTAGCAAACACACACTCTTGGTAAGCCCAAAAACTCACTCGGGAAAAGACAGAATCTTGTTATATCCAAATTTTCTCTGTAACGTTGATAGTTATGGGTCTTATACTGTTGTTGTTTTCAGATGACTTTGGTGCAAACTTTTCTTCTTTTTTCCTCTTTAAAAAAAAAAAAAAAAAAATCACATCTTTGTCGGCCAATAATTGTGATTAGACCCTCTAATTCATGGTTAGCATTAATGACATGTTTAAAGTATCCCAACTGATGCTACAATTTAGTATGTAGCATAAAATTCCTTCTCTAATGTAATGTTGTTTTCTTGTGCAAAATTTAATGTACATATTATACTTTGAGATAAATATGACATCATGTAAATCATAATGCCAAATGTACCTTTTAATGCAACTTTGACGTTTTAACTATAAAAGTGTCAGTTTAATTAGTAAATATCAAAATATTTAATATCGTGTTTTTCAATACTCGATCAATTATTTATGTACTTTTTAGTAGAAGTCTCTATTATGCTACGTGAATCACACCTTGGTATGTATGTTTCAAATTACGTAGACATAGCTCTATATCGCACCTACTAGAGCTACCGACGTTAGGGCCATCATTTGAGATTCTCTTACGTTCTTGTTATGGTTGCTCTTTCCTGCAAAAGTGATGGTGCCCGCAATGTAAAAGAAGTTGAAACGTTGGTCGTGGTACGTAGTGTAAATTGCGCTTCTCTCGTAATGTATTCATTTACCATGAGAGTACTGTAGACAAAAAATAAATAAATAAATAAATAACAATAATGTCATTCCCTAAGACGTTGGAGAGAATACTATTCCTTTAATTTGTTTTTCCTCTGTGACATGTGGGCTCATCCAAATTTTCCTATTTTCAAATATTAAAAACCAAACACATATAATCAATGGGTATAATTACCACACCAGAGATTCCCACTGAGATTGAGTAAAAATGCCATACATAAGAGCTTTCATTGACTCCCTTGGATACCATGTGGCATTGTAAACTATTAGAAAAAAATATTGCAAAAATAATAAATCTAGAAATAAAAATATAATAATATTATATCAATAATATGAATATTATAATAATATTAAGCAAAGAAGAAGTCACATAAATCATAATTAACTAACTACAATTAGCATAATAATAATAATCATAATTATAAAAATAACAAAGGAGTTTAAAAAAACTAAATTGAGTCTTGTGTTTCATATAACATTTTTAAAACAGTTATGCTTTTTCACTGAGTTACTTATAAAAATGTTAACAATATCTGTTTTTCAGAATAAAACAGTTCACGAGTAACAAGATTGCACTAAATTGCTACTTCTATCGAACTGATATGTGCTCAAATACTATCAACAAAAATACAAGAGACTCCACGATTGAGAAAGTTGAACAAGAAACTCAAAACCTTACTCATCATAGTAACTAACTTCTAACCGCCACAAAGAGAGTATAAGAGAAAATGAAGTAAGTTGATTACTTTAGTGTATAGAAATGTGAATGAGAGGGTCTTTTTTTATAATGCTCTAAGGAAAACCAACCATGAAGTCTAGCCATTATGACAAAACATTTCCGACAGTTTTTGGGCCATAATGCCAAAATCTTTCTGATTGTTTCAAAAGTTAATGGCCTTTAAACATTGATTGTCATATATTGTTTGAGCAGATCATTTAAGTCCCAAATATTTTTGGAGTTAGAGTGGTTCTAATACATTCTTTTTGAGTTCTGAGATAGGAAAAAATAATACCAATGTGCAAAATGAGGCCCAAAACGGAGTGAGTTTTTCGGTCCGATATTTGTGCTCGTAGGGCACTTGGGCGCATACAAACGCACATTATTTAGCCCGTGATTTGCACTCTCCTTGCATGGTGTGCAAAAGAGAGTCTCTTAACTTATTAAATTATTTATTAAAAGTTAGACAATTCTCATCTTAGTTTATGTTTCTTTTTTATGTAGGATTTTAGCAAATTCTTATTCTTTTTTCTTCTTATTTAGTTTACGGTGATAATTTCTCATTCACTCTATTACCATTTTGAATATTATACTTGAATTTCATATACTAACAGAGAGAAAAATATATATCAATAATATCCTCTTATTAATTAATGTATAGTGAGTCTCACGCGTAAATTTGTCTTATTTCACCGCAAACAATGGAAACCAATATTAACCAATCTTGAAAGTTGAAACACATAATGGAAAAAGGCTAAGTTTAAAAGAACAAATTTATTAAAGCGTATGATTATGGCTCTAATGAAACATGCAAAGCGGTAACAAGTAAATGATAGGAATAGAGAGGACAGGTTTGTCTTGCACTAAAATGGTCAAACACAGCAAAGTTTGACACCAACAATACGAGGTTGAGCTGGGTAAAAGCCGAAAGGAGCAAAGCCAAGCACAAGCACAAACACACCCTGTGACAATTGACATAAACAGACAAAAATAATGGTAGCCGGTACCACAATGGAGGCCAATATCGATCCCATGGACGTGGGAGACATCAGGTGGTCCACGTGTCAATACCCCAGAGCATCAGGTAAAGGAGCAAAAAGAGACGGACGCAGTGTCTGACAAACAGAAAAGAGGGAGGAACTACAGAACATGGCATTAAACGGGATCCGGTCCTTGAGTGAGAGACCACTCGAAGCAGTCTCCACAACTCCCATTAATATTTCATTTTTTTCCCCCTAAAATTCGAACACAAAGTTATTGTAAACACCAACTAGGAAACCATGTAACCAAGCTTCACTCAGTACCGGGCCCCCTCTTTTTCTGTTTTGCCTTAACTATATCGGATATGTCTCGAAAATATGTACGTGTATATCAAACACAATTATTATACAGCTATGAGAATTAATGAGAACCAAAACAGCTCAAACACTACGTATACATATCTCTACATACGAAGAATGTTAGCTGCTTGAAACTTGAATTTTATTATGATTTGTTGCATTAGAATTGTAAAAGTTGGTGAGAAAGTGAATGTATTAATATGCATCCCTTAATAAGAACATCATACAATTATTTGGCGGCAAATAGTTTAAGACCATTATTAGCACGTCATGTTAACTACAAACGCGTCACTACAATTCTCTCTCTCTCTCTCTCTCTCTCTCTATTGAAGTGGAACTCAGAAATGGTCCTTTATTATAAAGAATTAGACAAACACGTCTCATTAGCCTTCGCCATTATCGTATTAATAGCGTGATTTCGTATGTTACGCCATTCCTTTTACTGAAATCTAGTACACCACTTGATTAGAAAATAGAGATGCGTTAGAGGCATTTAATGTACTCGTTAGATGTTGCTAAACTCTAAACACTGAAAAAGTTCTTTCAATTGTTAAATAGTAAAAGATATAGTAGAGAGAGTAATAGACTAAACGGAGAACATTGATGGGAGCATAAAAGACACTTAAAAAAATCTAGAAAAGGAGGTGAATGAATGAGAAACTAGAATTATAGCAAAAAATCAATATATAAAGAGTAATACTAAAAATACTATATAATGTGCATAATATATAATTATATTTTATTTTAATTGAAACTCAATTTACAGATTATATAACAGAATTAGACATCATTGGTGTTCTCTGTAACATTGCTCATAAATAAATAAATAAAAGCATTAGAGACGCTGCTCTTCCTGTTACTGCAAACCTGCACACTGTTCCTGCGACCCTACCCGTAGATGTACGGATCAAGGTCATGCGGCTCCACCGGCGCCACAACCCCCATGACACGCCATTACCTTTTCTCTGTTCATCTAGTTATCTTTATTATCATTTATCATCTTTCTATTTCTATTTCAATTTTCAAGAGAAAAAACAATAAAGAAAATCCTTACGATTTTTTTTCTTATAAAACTTGTCTCACGTTCTTTCTGTGTCATTATTTGTAACAAATTTAATTTATTTACAAAAAAACTTACATTGATTATGATATTTCCTTTTTCATTTTTCTTAGCTTTTAAGACCTCCAATTCAATTACAAGCCTGATACTAATTCGAAAGGTCCATTTTTTTTGTTACGTTTTTTTTTTTTTTTTTGGTTGGAGTGGTATACGAAAGGGATTCAAAAGTCTAATGTATATTGAAGCAGTTTGTCCTCGTTAAATGATTCGAGACTTTAGGCATGACTTGGGGCCCTCGTACACTCTTCAGAGCAAAATACCATACCACCTAATCCATAAATGCTTTTGCTACCTAAAGATAATACGCACAGGGCTTTAGTAACATTACTGCGTAAACAACAGTAATTTGGCACAGTAAAGTGACTCAAGTCGGACAGAAAAAAAAAAATGATACTAAAAACAAAAGAACAAATATGTATACCCCAAATATAAATTCTTATATGCCCTTGATACAAGAGCCTTCCCCAAAATAAAAGTTGTTGCCATCACACTTTAATTCTCAGTTCCAAAGAGTCAATTCAACTCATATTCCTGGTCAGCCTTAGCCATCTTCAATGCTCAACTATCTCCATATATTACTGGCATGAACAACATTAATGACACGTGAAAGTATTCGAATTTTATAATACGAACGTATCTAAATATAGACTAATTAATATATTAACATTTTCCTATCTAAACTAACATTTCATATTGGTGCTTTAAACTAATGTTTAAGTTCACTTACCTTATTCTTATGGTAAATAATCAAATAAAGATCATGATATATTAGAGCTAACAATTAATACGAGATAAAGGCATATTATATAGATCTGACTCAGACCCAAATAAAATATAATAATAAAAATAATAAGAACAAAACCATAAAAAAAAAAAAAAAAATGGCCTGTAACACAGGGAAGCAAAGAGGGTTGAGCGAAAATGACAAGCTTAAGTGCTGACAATAGTAGAAACGAGTAACGTACAATTACTGGTTTTTGCAGGCAGCAAAGAGACCTGCTCACCACAGATCGCCGGTATTATCGCGTCTTCCCTTTACCCGTTGGTCACTCCCTTGCTCTTTCCCCTTTTTTTGAAGGTTCAAATGTAGTAGCTAGAATAGTAGACGACAACTCACCCTTTTTTTGCCACCTTTTTTTCTTAGTCTTCAATGTCAAATGTACATTATATTTTCAAGCAAAAATAAATAAATAAAATAGATTAAACTACAATCGAGTCCTCGAGAAAGGGCACAAAAAAACAACCCAAGCTTTAACAAAGAAAAAGAATTACAACACTCTCTTTAACATTACCCCAAAAATATAAAAAAAAAAATAAAAAAACTAACACTACGACTAAAAAGCAAGCAGCATGGAATTAACAACGAAAAATATATCATAAACCCATATTTGGAGAGAGCGAGAGAGTTAATTGTGAAGTGATGGTAGGTCAGATGGATCAGCTATCCTGTGAGAGAGAGAGAGAGAGAGAGAGAGGTGGGGGGGGGGGGGGGGGATGAGCTGCCTTAGGCTGGTGACAATGAGAGATATTGGGGGCTATTGATATAGAGTAAGACAGGCTCGGAGCTCAACGATTACCCCATTGGATGGGTTAGGGTTGCGCAGACAAAGAGAGATACATATCTATATAATGAGTGAGATTTGATGATGGGAAAATAGATAAAGAGATATATATATATATATATATATATATAAATACACTTGTTTTGTTTTGCTGTTGGCTTATGGGGGTTCCGCAACACCACTTCATTTTAAAACATATATATCTCTCTCTGTCGTCTGTCTTGATCATCATCATCGCCATCGTCATTAACATCATTATTATAAACACCACTCATCAATACTACGCCGCCGTTTAGACTACTGCACCCGGTACTGTTTTCATGACCCATCATCAAGAGCTGGTAGGCTTGGTCAGCTCCGACGTCGTCATCGTCGTTGTTTGAGCCGTCAAACACGTCATTATTGTCGTCCTCTTCTACTACCTCATCATCATCATCATCTTGACCGCCCAATATCCCACCATCATGATGATCATGATCAACGGGAATGGTTTGTAATTGCTTGCTTTGGCCAACTATAGGGAATGGCTCCGTCAGTTGCCTCCCGTCTCGAGGCGGAGTGAACACAACTGGCAAATAGTGGTCCATTTCGCATGGGAACTTCGAGTTCTTGAAGTGCTCTTTCAACGCTTCCAATCCCTTCATTATTATATTATTTTGCTTTATTATAAAAGTTCTTTCTTTAAAAAAAAATATAAAGAAAAAAATAGCTTAAGAAAGAAAGAAACAAATATTTTGTCTTCTATAACACGAAAAGTTGAGACAACCAAATTAAAACCAAAACCATAAGATAAAAGACTCATCATCATCATTTCACCTGAACTCTAGCGTAGGTAACTTCACAGATCTTCCTTGAGTTGAATACTTCCCAATGTTGAAGATGAAAAGCCTTGTATAGCCTCCACGTTGCCTCGGGAGACGTCATGTTCACGAACCCATATCCCACATTGCACTTGTTACTGTAATAATCACAAAGCTTATATATATTAGTACTAGTATCGACTTGGTTTTCATTTATTTAGAATATATATAAAATAATATAAAGAGAGAGATAAAAGATTAAGAGAAGGGACTTAATTGAAATCAATGGGAAGGTACACAAAATCGTAGGAGGAGAAAGGTTGGTCGCTGCCGCCGTCACCGGCGGCAATCTGTTCATTGCAGTGGATGCAGTGGTTGTCCAACATGTTCAACAGCAGCTTCTGACTGCCAATCATAATTTCATAAATTTTCCCAAAAAAAAATAAATAAAATACCAAACAAATATGAAAATAAGAACAAATTCATACCCACCAAAATTTCAAAAAAAAATTTTAATAATGGAATAAGGAAAAACATGAACCTGTACTTGTTAGGTATGTTTTTTATCATTACAGTCGTTCTGGTATCTCTACAATTCGATTCGGTCATGGTATCTTCGCTTATTAGAAACCGAGAATCAAACTTCTTTCCTTGTTTGCCGACCTTCTTCGACCTACTCCTCAATGGCGGCACTTGTTGTTGCGGCTGCTCTGCCTGTACCGGCAGAAACGGCGGAGGAGAGTGGTGACTAGAGGCATGACTGGCTTTAGTAGTAGTGTTCTGGGTTTTCCTCGTAAACCGTTTCGATGGCAGCCCATGACAAGCGACCCTCTCTCGATGATGATGATGACCAGAACCATTGCAAACCGAAGGACCCAAATTCAAAGAAGCCATTTTACGTTCAACTGACGACATAGTACTCGAGCTGCCCTTACTACCATTTCCCTTCCCGATACCCGACTTCCTCGCTGGGAATGGGGCATGAGCATGGGACGCATACGAACGAGGCGGGATATTCATGCTGAAAGACGGTCGACCGGAGAGTTTTCTGGTCGCCAGTGACGGTGCCAGAGGCGGAGACGGAGGGTACTCGTGAGTAGTGGTAGTTACGGCGTTCATAATCTTTCGACTGTGGCCACCGGGGCGACTGAATTCTATGACCACCTCTTTGCCGTTGATTTGTTTACCGTTCATCTCTTTTAGGGCCTTGGCTGCGTCTCTTACATCAAAAAACTCTACGAACTTTTGGTGCTTCTTCGAAGGTGTTTCTCTCAACTCTTTTATGGGTCCTTTAGAGAAAAATTTAAGAACAAAATTGAGATATCGCATATGATGCGAGGAGTGGAAAGGTACATAGAAAGAGACCCATCAGATTTTTTATGGATGATGAGATATATAACCTATTATTATGCGTAACCCCACAATCCCCACCAAATTCAAGTCTCCCGACATATAAACAACAAATCAAAAACAACCCCCCGTGTAAATGTAATCAATACGCTTTCACCCAAAAATAAAATTCTAGATCTCGCGCATGAACTTAATTGGAATAATTAAAATTGAACCAAAAAAAAAGAGTGGCCATATCATATAAAGCTATGTTCATACCAAAAACCTGAAACGTGTCTTTGAGAGTAGATGTGGTGACTTCAGAGTCCAAATTGAAAATCACGATGGTTCCTTGGTTGAAGCAATCGGGGATGGAGTTAGCCGTCGGGATGACGAAGTGGGCCCACACGGCGCGGCCAGCTAGTAGCCCACGCGCCGCCGGTGGGGGCACGGGTGGAAATAGCAGTGAGGCCGCCAAATTGGGATCCTCAGGCCCAGAACTTCGTATCATGAGAGGAGGATTAGTGGCAGTAGTAGTGTTAGTGGTGGCAATACTACTACCACTACTAGTAGACATCATTAAGTGGTAATTCCGAAGCCTAGTCTGGTGCTGCATGTGCTGGTCCCTAATCTCCCGCAGGGCGCTCTCTGCATGCCTAAGGTCATAGAAATGGACTGTCACGATCCCATCACAGAGCCTCTCCATCTGGACCCCTCTCACCTCCCCAAACGCTTCCAATTCCCTCCTCACAAACGACTCGCTCACCTCACACGGCACCGAGCTCAGCAGCACGGCCCGTGTCGATACCGACGACATGGCCGGCACGGGCACGCACACCGCCACCGCACCGCCAACGTACCCCGGCGTGGACGAGAATTGCTGCGGGTAACCCGAGCCACCATCACCAAAAGGTAACACGTGCACCTCGCCAATAGGCGGAGGCGGCGGCGGCGGTGGTGGTGGAGGATGATACGGTGGACCGTACGGATAGTAGAGCTGCGGTGGCGGTAGCGGTGGTCCGAGCAAGACTAGCTGGTGGTTTGGGCAGGTGTGGTTTCTGGGTCTGAACTCTTCGGCCCTCGGGTCCAGGCTTCCGGGAGTACTAAACCCCGCGATACCGGTTTCAGCCATAGCTTGTTTTTTTCTTTTTCCTAGGTACCGGAAAACCACTATCGAGTGTTGAAAAGGGTTTGTGAAAAGGTGGTTTTCCGGCGGAACTAACTGGCCAGCTAGTCTAGTGAAGGTGGTATTTTAATTAGTTTTCCGGCGATAATCTAATTCCATCTTGCTTATCTTCCCAAGTAACTACTGTACATGCTTCCTCTCTCTAGCTTCCTCTCTCTCTCTCCCTACTTTCTCTGTCTAATTTTCTCGCTCAGTGAAGTAGAAAATAAACACACACACACACAACAATGGGTTGGGTTATGGGTTGGGTTTTGGGTGTTTCCTTTTCCTCAAACCTTTCATCCCGAGCAAAAGTTGCTAAAAATGTCCTTTGCCATCTAATTGTTCCGACGAAATTACGAACGTGCCCCTTTTGGTGGTATCATTTGCATTTTGATGGTGGTGAAGTGGTGGGATTTGATTGGTGGGGCCATCTAGGTTGGGGGGCCGTTTGTTGGAGAGGATATGGATCGTACACGTGGCGAATTGGGTGAGTGCTGTTCGTCGGATGGATGCATTATATAAAAGAGGAGTTTTTGCTAAAAACCGGAGGGTAATAATTGCTCTGCGAGCCTGGTGGCATGTGGTACTTTTTCATGTGTGTATTTTGACTACACTCGCCCAATGCTTTATTTGTGTGTTTTTTGTGTGTAGACCTCTATTAATTCTTTTGTCCCACTTCTCGGTTCTTCTTTTTTATTTTCTGGGTCGTCTTCATTTTTAAAAACTTTGGTCCCAATAATATATTTCTTTTTTTTTTTTTTTTTTAATAAAACACTAGATTTTTAAAATGTTCTCCCCCGGGCATTTATGTTTTGTTCTTTAAAATGATGTCTTCTTTAATATCTCGACTGGAAATATGTATTTAAAATAGAAAAAACACAAACAAAAACAAAACGTGTTTTTAAAAATAAATAAATATATAAAACAACACATGTTAATTAACATTTCTTTATAACGAATTACACCCAAAAAAAACAGATCAAGATGAAGTCAATGACATAGAATATGGTTTATTTGAAACTTAGTAATTAGTATACGGCAATCTGGAAATTAAATTTATTAGAACGATCGAAATGTGTTTATCCCCGACATGCAACCACTCCTATTGGTACTCTTATACGCGCAATCTAATAAATATTTTTTTATCTATTTATAGGTATTTTTTCCTGACCATTAATTTCTTATTTAACATCTATAATAATTTGAATAATTGAAAAAATATGTATAAAAAATATACATTATTTAACACTCATTTTTTTCTACTCTTTATTATGAAAATACGTAGATGATGAATTTCAGTTCGGCAAAAAAATACTTATAAATAGGTTAATATATATATATTATATGAAATTTCGTAAATTAATTATCAATATATGAAATTTTAAGACATGTATGATCATAAGATTTTATTGTTTTTATTTTTCTCTAACCATGTCTAAATTATATATCAATATTGTAATCTATTTTTCAGAATATCTCAGGGTTTTTTTATTGTTTTTTCTTTGCCAGACATAGACAGTAGAAACATATATGTTATGGTTGATAGAGTCTGCTTATCACATATAAAGCTTTAAGGATGTCATGAAATAACCATCCCATCGAGACAAAGTATAAAGCTAAAAAATTGATTGAAAAATTACATGCACAAATAAAGTATCTCTTTTGAATTCTAAGAAAATTATTTACTTTAATTAAGTTGAGTAAGAGGATTCATAAGTAGATTACTCAATAATTTGTCATTTTATTTATTTTATGCAGTAATTATTAATTGAATAAATAAAAAAAATCAAAAAATATACTTACAAAATAAAAAATAGAATAATGAATCAACAAAATAATGCATAATCTTCTCTAGAAATTTGAGTAAAGATTATATCATTTCAAGGTTTTAGTAGAAAAATTCATTTTTAATCTTTATTTGGTATAATTACTTAAGCCGAATGAAAAGAAAGAATAAAAAATACTATAATAATTAAGACAAAATCTCATATTACAATTGCAATATTAATATTAAATCGCTCAAGACATGGTATCGACTAGTAATAATAATAACAACGTGTGCTAACTTTTAAAAATCCAAAATTGGATCCATATGTAAAACTCTTCTACTCATAATTAATTGGGTTTATTTACAAATGGTCCTGAACTTGGACGTTTCTCTTTATATATAGCTTTTGAATTATATTTTATACGATAAACGGTCTTTAGCTCTTATCTCAATGTTAGGCAAATTCAAAACCTCGTAAACATGTACGTATCACAAATGACGTATGAACTTCTCAAATACACTACTATTAGATTAAAAATATATTAATTGGCTAAAAACGGGAAAAGTAAAAAACTAATTGAAAATTCATACAATTAAATTCCCAAAGATAAATTGATATTTATACCGAAAGGAGCTTATGCTTGCGATACTCTCTTAGAATCAGTAGCTAACAATAAAACTCTTCAACGTCAATTGCAATATATTCAACAAAAAGCAACTATATACAAAGTAAAACATAGTTACAAAAAAGAAAAAAAAAATTGTTTTGACAAATGTAAGTAACAAGATTAGCATCTAATCATTCGATATGATAAATGGTTTATCATCTATACGTCAAGGTTTCACTTAACAAATAAAATTTTCAGGTGAAATATATTTTTTTTCTAGTTGTATGTTTTGGGGCAAACTATTTTTTTAAAACTGTTTACAGAGTAGACTTTTTAATGTTATGGTGGAGAATGGCCGAGTTATAAAAGTAGTCTCTTTTTACAAAACGGGTCTATTTTGCAAACGAGCATGTTTGTTAATCATGTCATAATTAGAAAAAGTATTAATTAAGACCTTTCATGAACCAACTCAAATTCATCCAGTTCAGTAGAAGAGTAATTTGTTAATATATTAATTATTATGGGTATTCAAAATCAAAACGCAAAAGAAAAACAAAATATATTAACAGTATAATTGTATGAAAAGAAGACTTTTTTTTTTGAATATTGACCTGAAGGCAATCATCTTCTTTAAAATCTCATCAGTGCTATTAACAGTAATGGTCCCGGACTATTATTTGAGTACTATTTTGCCTTATAAATTTCAAATTTACATATTAACGTTTCAAATTTACATATTAACGGTTCCTGCTCAATTTTTAATATGTTTCAAAAATAATTTTAAAATAAATTTCCGTTAATTATTAAATAGAATTTATTCACGTGTTAACCATGTGATGAGTGATTCCAAAAAATAACATATCAAACTATACGACCTAACGGCGAAAACGATTCTATAAAATAGTACATCAAACTGCACACGACGTATTTTAAGAATTTTTTAATTATTTTCAATATTTTTACTTACACCCAAAATAGCGAGACCAATTATTAAAAAATATGATTGATATAATTATTTAAAATAAAAAATATTTTTATTTACACCCAAGATAGCTATTAAAAAATATTATTGGCAAAATTATTTAAAATAAAAATATTTGTATTTAAGATAATTATAAAATTCTCAAAACATCCTATATATATATATCGTATACGACTTGATGTTTTATTTTATAGAATCATATATTTCGTGAGATCGTATACAGTTTTATGTATTATTTTCATGAATCACTCATTATATAATTAATACATGATCAAATTCCGTTTAATAATTGACAGAAATTTAATTTGAAACTATTTTTGAAACACATTAAAATTCTGGGGATCGTTAATATGTAACTTTAAAATATAGAGGACAAAATGATACTCTCGTAATAGTTTGAGGTGCATTATTGTTAATAAATTCTAAGACGTTCAGAATTGGTCTTTAAAAAATTGCTTACCGTCTTAAACTCTTCGACTGTTTGTTTGATAAACTTTGAAAGAGAAGTTCGAGTAATCAGAGTTATTTCGAGGCTATAGTGGTGCATAATATTACAAACCTATATATACTTTGAAATTTATTCTTAAAACAAGTTTCATTTATTGTTTCTTTTACTTTCTTACTTTTTCACTTAGATTTTTTTTTAAAGGTTGTTTATGGAATATGGTTTCATGAGATATTTTGACTAGGTTGCCCTAAACTCTACTAAAATAAGTTAATTTTTTACATGTATATTTCTAATTTTTACGGAGAAAAAAAAGTAGCCATTTTCCTCTACCCCGGATTATGTAAATAGTTATTTTTATGTTTTGCCTCGATTTATGTAGTACGCCTAATTATATATCTCCTCGTGTCATTTTGAACTACTAAATTAAATAATCTCTCATTTAATTAGACATATACATGAAACATAGCACATTCGATTTTACTGATTTTATTTAATACTCATATGGGTTTTCGAAAAGCACTAATGATGACATTTTCTATTTCGTATGTTTTCCTGATAGAATGATGATTTTGTAGTTTAGGATATCAAAGTTTAAAAACTTTATAATTTAGGAGACATACATTAAGGCATTACATAATTTAGTGGCAAACATAAAACAAACTTGTAAAACTAAGTATTCTTTTTGTCTTTCCAGAAGACAGAAAAGTATTGCTTTTGCCTTTTATTTTTCTTTAAGAATATATAACTAATAAAGCATTCACAAAAAACGTTCCATAGTCAAACAAAAAATCTAAACAAGGTATATTCGATATTTTGTGAGGCAGCGTCTGTCTATAGTAGCTGTATATTGATCTTTACTTTGTACATTTTTTGAGGTAGTTATCAAAGAGGATTAGTGTTAAGATGCTGATAGCCAAGTAAGTAAAGTAATTAAAACCTTTTTGATCGAAAAAGATATAGACTAAATATATTTTTTTAAAAAAATAAATAAATGTTTAGGAATTAAGAATGAGAGTGAAAACTGGCACACGTGCGGTGGAGTTTCTGGTACGGGGGGTCCAACATGCATGAGATTTCCAATGCCGTCACCACCTTGTTTAAAGTTCATATTGTTTTAATGTTGTCTTCGATACTTTGCATGTTATTGTCTCCCCTTCCACGTCTTTCATGTCTTTAATGTCTATTGTCCTTTTTTTTTTTGGTCCGATCATTGTCCAATGTCCATATTCTATAATTTATATTAAAAAAAATTGGGATCTATATATATCATCGTCTCCATCTATATATTCTTGTTTGATGAAAAAGCACCAACGTTTTTAATACATTATACGTGGTGCCTTAATTTCCTTGAAAGAAAGAAAAAAGAAAATAAAATAAAAAAGAAGCTAAGAACACGGATGTTTTGTAGTGCATATTTTTTTCCCTCTTATATATATATGAAAAAACGTACATGTTGCAATAGGGCAAAATTTGGCACATGTATACATTTTTAAAATTTTCTTTATTAAATGTTATTTAAAATTTTATGAAACTAAGCTTATACTAATTACAGCTCTTGTTCACTACTTTGGCACTCATATATTTCGTAAAACAAAGAAAATGAGAGAATCATATCTCATAAGTAAGTGAAATCGTGAAAAATCATTCACAATAGGCTGGTGAAGTAGAATTTTTGCAATTACTAATTTAATGATAAAATAATAGGAGTTCATAGTAGAAAAAATATTTTTTTCTAAATAAAATTATTATTTTAATATAAAATAGTATTGTTTCTAGTATGTATGGAGAAAAATTCAAAAAAATATGTACTGAATTTAACATGTTATGCTAAATTTAAGATTGGCGCATCCTTTTTAGCTTCAATGCATTAGCCGTTAATAATATTCCCTAATCCATATATTGACCCCTCGAGATATAGATAGCACTTGGGAAAAATTAAGGGCACTTCTAAATTTAGTTTTTATATATTGAGAATGATCCTTACCTTATAAGGTTGTTTGTAGTAACATCTACTATAGTTTCAAATAAGTGGTATGCATACTCACTTAGAGTAGGAGAGAAATACATATATACAGCTGAATTAGTATTACTTCTTTTTCTTGTTTAAATAGATAGATTTGAAGTGGTTTTACATAAGAAGCTCAAACTTCGTTCATAATAAAAGAAGAAGACTGACTGTTGAATGTTATTTATCAATGTTAAATATTTCACTGGAAAACGCTACTCAGAATAGATAAAAAAAAAAAAAAAAAATTATTTGTTAGGTAGCAACAACTAATCAGCATTATTGAAAACAACATTTATTTTAATCATTTTTTTTGGACAGTAATTTATTTTAGTCTTTTGCTAATGGGAGGTGATATTTTGATGCTCGATTCTGATGTAAACAATCTGACAGGTTCCTGGAGTAATTTTATACTTTATACCGTGGAAAAGCTGAATGTTGAAATTTGGCCATTGGGTAAAAATTAAATAATAATTAAATAGTTGAAGCAATACAACTGTGCTCCCCATTTTCTTCACATAAAGTCATGGACTCATGGGTCACTACTTTAGTACTCTCTCTCTCTCTCTCTCTCTCTCTCTCTCTCTCTCTCTCTCTATATATATATATACATATCTATATCTCTCACAATTAGTATCCATGAGGACCTCCTTTTGTGCCCTCAAAAAGTAAGTGAAAGGGATGTTTGCTTTTTCCCCAACCCACCCTATATTGCGGAGCTTATCATATTTGGGTACCTAGTAGAGGGAGACATTCTATATGTATGAAAAATAACTTCTTCTTTTTTAATGTATCATATTAAAAAGTTAAACAAATTGGCAATTTGTTAGTACGTTAAAATGACAATTTGAAATACTCTAGTAGTACTTGTTAATTTTCGGTCAAGATTTTTCTCCCAACTGAGATTTGTAGATTTTTTATTTTTTTTCTCTATTGAATAGAGGTTTTGTTTTCGAGATGCTCAATCTCGTGCTAGTCTCATCTTTGGTCTTGTGGTGTATATGAACAAAGAACAGCAGCCACTTAATATTTTCGCTATGAATGATATAATGATTACATTATATTCATTATTGAGTTTGCTAACTAAAATGAGAAAGACAATAGATCACTAAGGAACTGAGCTATACTCTCTTTTAACTTGTTAATATTTTGAGATTAAACCTCAAATTGTAATAATTTATATCATATAGATGGGATAGTTGAGACATATCGATACCTCGACTTTTGGAGAAATCTATGAGCCCCATCTTGAAGGGAAGTAGTGCCTAATAAAAAGGAATTGGTAGCCCAAGTCATAACACGTAATGTTATATACGTAAACCTACTACTGACATGGCTGTCAACTTACAAACAAGCTTAAAAGATTTCTTAAAGTTTATTAGTTGCACAAGTGAAAAATTGGCATTAGCAAAAGTAGAATCATTGGAGCATTACTTTAGAAAAAGTTGCTTAATCAAAGATGATATGCCTTTTTCTTTTGATCACGCGTCTATTTTTGCTTTCGATTTGTTGGAAGCTTTAAAGTTGTTCTCCTTCGTTCTATTTCATTTTAAAACAGAAATTTGGCTTTATGTTATGTAGAATAGGCAATAAAATAAATAGCCCCATGGAGTTGCAAAGTTTGTTTTGTCTCGTGAACACGAAGATGGATTTTGGCCCCATGGAGTTGCAATGACTTGTTAACATCCTTTGTTACTTGTAACCTTTCAAAAAGAATACCTTAAAATTCATATATAGCTCATTTTATTAATCAAAAAGATTAGTGGAACATTAAACAAGTACGCTAGCCAGTATAAAAGTTAGAGAATAACATATATAGATGAACTGAACATATTCCTTCTTTGATTGGCTAAGGTTAAATTCCCGCATGGGATTCGAATCCACAAATAGAATTTTGGGTGGAGGGACAATAGGGGTTCAAAGGACCATTCCGACCAGGAATTTTGCCTGCCCCTTTTATCACCACCATTTTGTGCTTCTACTGCTCTTGGATATTTTATTTAAGTTATTATTGTTATTACTATAGTTTAGATTTGGAGATACAATTCTTAATTTCCTATAAATATAAGCATTATCTTGGGGATTGTGTGCGCATTGCGGACCAGGTCGTGTCCTGTCACCGTGGCGAATCGTTTTGGCAGTGTGTCACATAAAACTTGTATTGGGACAAGGATTCCTAGCCATTTCTTACTTGGGTAACACATTCTAGGTAGCTTTTTGGTCTACAATTATATGTCCTTTATGTTCCTAAGTCTATTGTTATTATTATTTTTTAAATGTTGTGTACTATATGTTCATTTATAATATTCATATGTGGTAAGAAGTTTTCATCTCTTATATCTACTTCCCAGATTTAAAGTTCCATACAGAACAGTGACTAGCAAGGCACAGTGGGAGATTTGCAAAAGAGTGTACGTATACTGGTTTGTTAATTGACTCATTCTCAAGCAAAAGCAGGCTCCAAACAATACTAATTATTTGTAACATACGTAGAGTAGGCATAGTCTCAAAATTACGTTTTTGATGGCCCCATTTTACAAAATTTTCTAATTCAATTAAAGGTATATATCAAACTACAAATAATCCAAAAAAAAAAAACAATGAACCAAATCATTACATTCTAGTATGACAAGGAGGAAAAAAAATCGTATACGAGAGATGTGAGATACACACAACTTCACCGTAGATAATCCAACTCCATTATAGTTACTCTTATCTATTCATAGCAGAATAGTCACAAAAATGGATTAAATTAGACAAATGAAAAATTCCGTGCTAAAATTAGAATATTTTAAAATTTAGAGGTCAAAATGGGATTCAAGTAATATTTTGAGACAAACAATAAGATTAACCCAAAAGAATAAAATTCTTGACTGATTAAACTATATGAAATTTGATTGACATGCTAATTTTTTAATATTATTATACTATAAGTAGGGATTTTTCTTTCACCCCCACCCCAAAAAAGCGTAAAGTTATGGATCATAAATTATGAGGTGCAAAGGGGCAGTACGCACTTCCCGGAGTGGCATTTTCCACTGCGTCACATCAGTTTTGACAATCTCACTTTGAACAAGCTAGCTACACCAAAGACAATTGTTTTTTTTTTCTTTTTTTTTTTGATGAGAACCAAAGACCATAGTTAATTACAAAGGCTCCCCTCTCTGGCTTTATAGGTTCTGTTGCTCTTGGTAATATGAACTTGCTTTCCATCAATCTACTTTTTTCATTGTTATTACTCTGTTAAAGGGTTTTATGGGGCCTTTCTCTTCATTACTGGGAAAAAAAAAGGCTCATGGTTCTGAGTTCTGACTTCTGTGGAATTAGCTCACCCAAATTATGTACATTATATAAAGAATAATGATTGAAGTTCGTTCATTTATAATAACAAACATTTTATAATAAACATGTTCATATTACATAGACATATTATGAAACTAGTTTCAATTAAACTAGTTTCAATTTTACGATGAATTGATCATTTTGATCATTAAATGTTTTTTATATATATTATTATACTAATGGTTGTCGAAGTGTTCCCATGCAGTGTAAAGGCTCAGTACCGTCTGAGAGAGAACTTGGTGTGTGAAAAGAATAAAGAATACATTAATGAATAATAATATCATATGCACATGCATTAAAAAACATGTCTGTTGATAACTTACAGTAGTTTTTCGTTAAAATGTATTTTTCACGTTTTTCGGAGCCAAATTCATTGCGTATTTCGTACGTCAAATAGTTTTAATTTAATGTTTAGGACTTATTTCTAATATTTTTTAAAAAATGTTCGTTCTAGGTAAGCATGAGGTGGCAGTCACGGTACTGAACTGTGTTTAATTACAATAAGTTAGCTTAGATTCAGCTTAATAGCGTAATGTCATATTTGTGTATTCTATTAATTAGGCAATTACACTATGTTTGCATCATCAATTAGAGTCTCATTGACTTTTTTTTTTATGTTTAATGATTGGTTATGGGGCTAGGTTCCACCAAATTACAATAAGATTGGCCATATAGGATCATAAGTCAAAGTATGACTAGATTTCACTTTCTAAGCTAGGTTTCACCATTTTGGTTTACACTTAAGTGTATAGGATTGACCAGTAACGTGGTGAGTATGTTAAAGATGTTTTAGAACTGGACACATGGAAAGTAAGATGCAAAATACCTAAAATACTCCTTAAAATTTAAGTTATGTCATTCTTAGTCTTTAAGTATTGATTTTTGACCAAATCTGGTCATTTTTTTCCTCTTCCTCCCCAGCCACGACTTGAACCACTCCAACCACTTTCTATACTTCTCTCAACTCCCCTTATCTATATCTAAGAGTTTCCAAGTGGTAAAACTCAATTTGGAGCTCAAGAAAGTAAGAAAGGTTCAAACTAGTCAATGTAATTTTACTAGTTCTTCTTCTTAAGTTTTGTTTTGTTATTTCAATTCTCCACTTGATACTACTTAAGTAATGTTTTCTCTAGTTCCTCTTGAGTCCTAAGATCAATTTAAAAGCCTTAGAAATCAGTTTTGTGGAAGTAGAAGGCAAGAGTTTCAACAAAAGTTTAAATTAGTCAAGGTGAGCTTTTATGGAATTTAGAATTGGTAATTTATTTCTATTGCTTTAGCTCTTAAATTAAAGCTTTTATTTGATGAATTAAGGTCTAAGGAAACCTTATATATAGCTGGAAACACAGAATTTAAGTGGAAGATCAAAGTCAGTCTTAAAGCCCCAAAGTTTGCTACTTGTAGATTCAAGTGTTTTCAAGTGTTTCCATTGTTAGAATAAATTTTCCATACTTGTAATCTGATTTTATAAAATTGAAATGTATATTTTGTTGACCTCGTAAATATATTTATTTTGTTGCTGTTTGTGACAATAGAAACATGTAAAAGTGGTTTTAAACTTTGTCTAAACAAAAGGAATTCAAATGTACCTAAGTCTAAATGATCCTTTTTGAATTATATATGTGAGAATTGGCTTGTTGATTGTTATTACAGGTCTTAAACCATGATTTTAATCATGTAGGGATGTTCTAAAAATAGGAGAGGTACTGTCCAAATATTTTTATAACCAAATAGTACCATTTAGAAGCAAATGGACTATTTTTTATGAAAGTAGATGACATTTTGGTTCATTTTGTGATTAAGGTTCCTTCTTTTGTAAAAGTTGTGATTCGGTCTTATACTTGTTTTCTTTAAACATTTTACATTATAATTATAATGTTAGTAATAAAATTGAAATCAGGTCTTCCACACACCTTGCCACAGAGAATACTGACCCTTTCCACTATCTTTTCTACCAGACACAAGGTAAGTAAAGATTTATTTTAACTGTATCACAAAAACAATAGTAGATACAAGATGTTTTCCTACATGCTTATGTGTATTATTTCAATTATATGTTATTTATATTGTTGTTGTAAAGTTTACGGAAACATAAGCATGGCATGATCATTTAAGCATAATTTTCAAAGAAATGAAGTAATCCACGTATTAGATTTAAAGTAGTACCATTATACTGATTTTACAAGATATGTATTAACTACATTGTCTAGTCTGTCTACGTTGGGTAAGTATGGTTTGCACAGGCATCCTTCCCGCTTAGGTGGGCACGGCTTACCGACTACCGGGACTGAGCATTATATTATGAGATTTATTAGGTGCATTACCTAGTCGGTCTACGTTGGGTAGATATGGTACGCATTGGCCATGTGTTTCCTTCCCGCATAGGTGGGCACGGCCTAACGACTGCCGCGACTCTGTAGTGTACTCAAGGGCCTTATAAAGAAATATTTTCTAAGAAAAGTGCATCAAAATGAAAAGTTATGGAAGAAAGAGTACAATGAGAATTTCAATGAAGTTAATGCACGAAACAAGTTCACGAGCATGCATGATCTTTACTTACTGAGCATTAGCTCATTTAGTTCCCGTGATGCAAGTGATGATATATATAATGTATAGAGTTGTCGATTGGCTAGCACGCTTTCTTGTCGCCATGATCATATAGATGTAGACGAGTTTGACTTATGGACGATGTTTTGTTTGTATTTTGATATTTTGGTGTGATGTAAATATTACTGCGGATGACAAGATAAATAGATAAGGATTTTTTGATTATCAGTTTGTAAAGACACTTTCAGAAAGTAATGCCACGCATGTTCTTTTGTTTTAGAGTTTAAAAAGTTTAAATTGGCCCAAATTTTTGAACAAAACTAAAGTCATGGTTTATAAAACAGTAATACATCCTAATTTAACTTACATAGTCGTATAGTTAAGGTAGGGGGTGTCACAATAAGCCCAGGTCTCGTCTGAGCTTAGCAAATCTCTCCCTTTAATGTTATAACTTGCAACAATCACATAAAATATTATCAAGAGTATAAGAACTTGCAGCAATTACATCAACTGATATGGTTGTTCTTAAGAAAAAAAAAAGGGGAATAAATTAGTATGAAATAGGGTGGTAAAAGCAAATGACTAAACTAATGACTCCTCCAAATGAGTCCTTGTGGAGAATTGATGCCCGAATTTATACCATAAATTTTGTTCTGTTGCATCTCAATCGAAATTCTTTTGGTTAAGCATCATACTTTCTCAGTAGTACTTCTGTCTTTGAGCTTACAAAAGAAGGATCTATACCTCTGTGCTAATCCAAACATGCCCAGAGTGCCTCCAGTGTGAAGCATTACCACGGTAGTATCCTCTTTACTTTCCTTCTCACCGAGAATTGTTGCCATTTCCCAAGCAGCAAGAGTATACACTGGATCAACTAGAATACCGGTTCTCTGTGCGATTTCCTGGCATGCCTCTATTTCACCTTCCAAAATGTTTCCAAATCTGAGAAACAGATATCGGTCTTGGTCTTAAAAAGTGCAGCCTCACCTTATAGAAGATGACAAAAACATCTTCTTTTGAGTTTGAGGAATACTAGCAATACTCTCTTTTACAATCTCCTAATCTCATTGCTTGAAAAATATATTCCACTGTGATTTGTTGTATTATTAAAATATTAAACTGAATAATGAAATCCACATGTCAAACAATGAGACTAGAAAATGTAAAAAAGAATGAGAAAGAAAATACATTTAATCTCACTGACACATGAATTTCACCATGATTTGTTGCATTATTAAAATATTAAACTGAATAATGAAATCTAAATGTCAGACAGACAGTAAGACTAGATAATATAAAAAAGAACGAGAAAGAAAGTGCATTTAATCTCACTGACACATGAATTTCACTATGATTTATTGCATCATTAAAATATTAAACTGAATAATGGAATCCACGTGTCAGACAATGAGACTAGAGAATGTAAAAGAGACCAAACAAGTTCGGCAAAGTTCACAGATACAGATAGTTACCAGCAAAGGACATTTTGTTTCAATGCTAGATGAATGATAGCTTGAAATTTCCTTATGTAGGGGAATAATCACAGTCGCTAACAACTAGTTTACACCTAGTCAAATGGCTATGCGATAGAAATGTTAGCAGGTAATGGTTATATAACATAAAGTACATCTTAACCAAAGCCTGACTTGATTAAAGTGATTAAAAACAAAGTCACCTATCAAGAATAAGGGGGGATTAAGAAGACTATAAATTTGGAAGACAATGAGAAGCTTACGAACTTTCGTGGATGCCGACGTTCTACCCAATGCACGATACCATCATCTATGTCATCCACTCCATTTTCAATGAAATTGAAACCAAAATGCCTCTTAAAGTTGGAAATCAAGCGTCTCTCTTGTTGTCGGTACCCCTCAACCGTATCGGCCAGCATCACTGCAGTTATCTCCCATGGGAGCCTGACAGGTAGCACAAGCAGCAATAATCTAAAATAAATGATATACTTCAAGTACAAGGATATTCAATTCCACTAGAACACACCCGAAGCAAATGGTTCCAAGTCCTAAACCAACAGCTGTTGTGCCAGTACCAGCATCTACAATAAGTCTCAAGGCCCTTTCTTTTCCAAATAAGTGATCCTGAGATAAAAACTGCACTAGACGAATCACACCTATGAAAAAGAAACCGTATTAAGTAAGCTTATCATTAATAATAATCTATCAAAAACCAGTTTTCTGCAAAAAGGATGACGAAAGTAACACAACTTCCAGTTACCTAGTAAAGCTACAACATCCCCAGCACCTTCATTGATGATAACAACCCTTGTTGTATGGTCACTTTTATAAGCTTCTATTTGTGCAGATTTTGAGCCAAAATTATTTTGGGTTAGAGATGCCTCCAAAATATCATCGAACCACAGAACATGACCACCACAGCCTGCCACATAATCAGCATGGCTCTTAAGCATCTTTTCTCTGTTAGCATAAACAGATCTTGGCATATAGGTGACATTCCCATATAGTGACGAAATCAAGTTATAGCCCGTCTGAATATCAGGTTGTTCCCCTCGTAAAAGCAAATGAGACTTTATTCCTCTCTCTGCACATGAAACAGCTGAAATATAGGCAAAAACAATCACTTAGCAGCTAAGCATTCACATGCCTCAATGTACTAAAGTAAGCCTCCAGTAACTGCAGCAACGAATTACCAACCTACTGCAGCTGCATGTGCACTTTGACACCCTCCACACGTAACCTAAAAGAAATCGTGACAGCAGGAAGTTATTGACAAGTGGCTAAGTTGGGAGTGATTGATCATTACTTGACAAGTTTATTGAAACTCAAAGAGAAAAGAAAAAAGGAAGAAGAAAATGCTACGATTCTCACTAGGTTGGATCCATTCCAATGCAAATTAAGTTGATAAACAACAGCACTAGAAAGGTTCCAATATGTTGTAGGAAAGGCGCACATGTTCTTGGGCAATATTACAAAAATGCAACATGTTTGAGCATCTTATTCACCATCTCTTCCATAAAAGCATACTAATGTTACATTCCATCTCCTATGTCAAACATATAATGCAGACGGTATAAAATGAAACAATCTGTACTACTTTTGTTACCGTAATAATACCCATGAGCATGACTCTGAAGGTGGAATTCATGTTTACATGACGCATACAGTTAATTAAATAAAAGTTGGGGAAAGGAAAAAACAGACACAGAGAGGAAAAACCGGTATATTCAACCAACAAGAAGCAGGCGTTTCTGAAATAAAACTGTCATACTATGTTCAAAAGGATTTAAAACTAACCACATCCGTCACTGAATGATCTTCTACAAGAGGAAGTAGCGCATCCAATTTTCTTGATTTATTACCATTTACTAATGGATGCAGTAAATCATCCCTCACAACATAGAAAGATGTTTCTTGGTTTTCATTCTCCATTTTAGGACCAAGAGAGGGATTAGTATTGGTTGACAGGAAAATCTCACTGCTTGGTCCTGCCCCTCGTGTTCCTTTCTTCGCAGAAAGCACTATTTGCTGAATTTTGGTATCAGGGCTTGGCAGTGTCCATCTTCTATCAAGCAATGTGGCCACAAACTCTTCACCATTGAATTTGACTCTGGGAACACCCTGAAATGAGAAGGGAACATTAATCACCTATTCTTAACAAGGAAAGAAAGACACTACAGATATTTCACACACTCTAAGCCAATGAATCCAGGATTAAGTAATGTTGCAGTTTAACAATATTAATACGAAGTCAAAGTGTGTAAAAAAGGCAAAGCAGTCGTTAAAGACGAAGAAACACAGAAATTTAATTAATATAATTTGTTACACCTAGCATTTCCAATAAGAATCTTCAACATTTCGCCAAAAGCTTGGTTGAATTGGATTCAGAATGTAGCATTTGACATAACCACATGTCAAACAAAAGTACTTGGCTAGAAAGCCAATTCATACAAATACCACTTCCATTGTTGGGTTTTTATCTGAATACCAAACCAGTATCCAAGGTCTCATGGTACCAAAACAAAACCTTAGTTGTCACACATATGGGTCATGTTTACTAATCCGCAATGAACCGTAATGCGAATAAAAATGAGGGAAGTTTTTCTCTTAACGGATTAGTAAAAACGCCCATAATACCCAAGAAGAATTATTCTACGTACTGCCGACGCTTGGCTACATTGGAACCAGACATTAAGACATAAACACATGTCAACCGCAAAGTAACTAGTGCGAAAGCTCATGCATACAAGTAAATCCTTGACTACATACCACATCCATTGATGGGTTATCTAAGTTTTCATGGTGCCTATAACAATTGAAGAAATAATTTTAAAAAAAAAAAAGAAGAAAAAAGAAAAACTTATGCGTAGCGTATGGCAACCATTATTACAGCCACAGGGAAAGAGAGGTAGTAAACTAACCCGTGAGCAAAGTGAGCGTATCGTTGCTGAAAGAGCACTTCTAGTGGGAAAGTGTTGGAGTTTCATGTAGTAGTAGCACTAAACCCCACTAAAAGTGGCTTTACCTTACAAGCATAGGGGAAGATGTGATATGGCTTGTCCTTGTAAACAGTGCGGCTTGTTCTCTAAGAATAAACCCCTGTTTCAAACAGCAATGGACCGTTTTGTTTTGGAAAAAGCTCGCAGACGCCCGCTTTTAAAACCATATTTCCATGGATACCCCTTTTTTAACTTTATTTCATAAATACGCATTTTTATAGAAATATAGACACCACTGTTTTACACTGCATTAAACCCGTTTTTTTATATTTATTTCAGAAACACCCATTTAATAAAAGTATAGATACACTGTTTTACACTGCATTAAATATATACCGTGTTTTATATTTCATGGATAAAATAAATAAAAATAGGATTTGTGTCCAGGTTTCATATTTTGAAAATGAAAATAGGCCCAAGAAACTATGTTAGGTAGCCCATTTTCTGAATCTAAAATTTGGAAATCCTAGAAAAAAAAAAAAAAGAAGAGAAAATAGGAAAGGCAACGCCAAATCGCCAATTTGACGTTCTCAAAATGAGATCAGCTCATACATTCTCCTTGCTTGCCGTATTAATAATATGGGCAAAATCCATATTAATAGTATGCAGTTCTGTATCTATATTAGATTAATTGACTTTTATTTTGTTTATGGGCTAAAGTCTTTCACGCATTAGAAAGAAAGAATTTTGGTCATCTTTATTCCAATTTCAACAATTTTTACATTTCAGTTGTTATTTTAATCAAATATTTTTAGCAGTATCCGTGTTATTGTTACCCAAAAAAAAAAAAAAAAAAAAAAAAAAAAAAAAAAAAAAAAAAAAAAAAAAAAAAAAAGCTCAGCACTCTGTATTAAAACAACACTACCAAACATGGTTATTATTATTTGTTAGGACTAATTATCGGATTAATAAAAAATAACGAAAATGAATAAAGAGCTTAAAAAACGACACTAGAATCATAACATGACATATACTGCAAAACGACAACCTAAAGACTACGATGAATTGGAAACGACATAAGTACGTGCATTTATCTATTTTATCATAAATAATCAATCACGAAAACCCCCGGCTGAGGTTTTGGTTCGTTCGTGTACCGCCTCCGTAAAATTCCACCTCTCTCTCTCTCTCTCTCTGACCTTGGCCTCCGGCGAAACCCAATCGTCTCCGGCCAATATCGTCGGACAAGTCAATCACTTCCCGGGTACATCTATCTTTCTCTTTTATTTTCCTTTTTGGTCAATAATTTCTGTAAAGATCTCGTTGAATCAAATCCATTTTCTTCTTCTTCTTCTTCGTCATCATCATCCATGGCCGTAGATTGAGTAAGTCGAATTTAACGATTTCGAAAGCTGGGTCATGAAACCAACCTCAATAGTCCGTGGTTAAGCCCATCACTTTCAAATTAACCCCTTGTGCTTGTTGCTTTATAATTCATAGTTTTACACTAAGAATGAACCATGATATTCTTAATTTATGTCCCGTAATTTAAAGGGATTCACATTATTGGATAAGCAACTCCAAATTTGTATAAAAAAGATTCAGTTAATTTAGACTGCTCGATTGAATTGGTTAGAAGTTCAAATGTTTTTAGGTTTTTATTTTATTTTATTTTATTTTTTGAAGGGTCGGTTAGATTGTAGGTTGGCTTGGCTGTAAATGTTTTGGGTACTGAATTTATTTGCCTTGTTTATTTCTAAGGATTCAGATTCTATTTGTTTATGTGGGAAAGAGTTTAATATGTAGGTTTCAAGGGAAATGTGACTCTTGAGTTTGGCGTGAAAAAAAAAAAAAAATTAAATTCCTTGATTTGATTGAGCTAATTAATTGAACCTTGAAGTTTTCCGACAGTATACAATGACTTCTCACGTCCCCGGGTTCTTTGCTGAATCGATAACGGCATCGGGTCGAAGCTCGGAGAAATTGAGCTTGCCAACGTTACAATCAAAGATGAAGTGTGACCCGGAAGGATACGAGGCTGAACTGGTGACAGTGTACAATCAATTCAAGTCTTTCTTGGAGATGTTTGAACAGCAGGCGGCTTTGAAGTTCTCCTCCGTCAGCGGCATTGCTAACGACCCGACTGTGACTAAGGACCTTGGCGATTGGGCCATGTTCTTAGCCCATGTCACTCCCTTCTACCCCAAACATCTTGCACCATTCCCATACCAACTTGCTGACTTGCTCAGCTCCTCTGCGCGCTCCATCCCTTCGGGCCTTCGCTGCCACCTTGCTCAAGCTCTCATTCTTTTGATTAACAGGAAGGTAAATAGGATGTTGTTAATTCTTTGTTTTGTTATACTCTTAAAGAGCATCTAAGTTGTAGATGAATAATTTATAATTCTTTGCTAATCACAGTTTGATGTGTGTCTTTGTTCTTAGATACTTGATATTGGAGAGAATCTTGCTTTGTTCATGGAGCTGCAGACTCTAGGAGACAGGACTTTGAGAAAACTGGCATTCTCTCATGTAGTTCATAGTATTAGGCGAATGAATCAGACACACAAGAATGAAGCTAAAAACCGGACGCTTCAGAATATCATATTTCCCATGCTACAGGTTTTCTTTTATTAGTTTCTTTTCCTTGTTGGTGGTTTTGAGCTCCTATGTTTCTGGAGATTTTGGTTAGACTAATGCTTGAACATGAATATGTTCATAGCAAGGGGATGAAGCCAAAGCGAAGAGAGCGTTTATCACACTATGTGAGCTTCACAGGAGGAAGGTGTGGTTTGACGATAGAACAGCCAATGCAATTTGTTCTGCATGCTTTCATTCCTCATCGAGGTATGCCTTTTCAATTTTCATAAGTGGTTTGCTAGTTTATTTCTAATAATGGGGGTTGTAAGTTCAGTTTTATGTCTCAGGATCATGATTGCCTCTCTATCTGTTCTACTGGATTATGAGAAGATTGAAGATGAGGATAATAGTGATGCCTCAAGCGATGAAGATGATATGACTCCTCAAGCACCACAAGTTGTTCTTAGTAAACAGAGTGCTTACAAGGTTTTACACTATCTTATCATAATTTTTAGGATCATGAATTCAAATATTGACTTGATCATGTACAATGTGATAAAGTTTTTCTAAATATTGTTGGTTGTGCTGTATGTAACTTAGATGCTTTGGGACTTCAATTTTCTTTTATCTTTTTAAATGAAGAATTAGACTACAAAAGCTTGTTCAGGAGATTCAATGTTCTATGTTGGGGTAACTACTGGTTCTTTACATGATGTAGCCCAAAAGTGGTAAAGAGAACATCCCCTTTGTATCAGCTTTAATTAATGATGTTGCTGTTTGTTTTGAATGTAGGCACACCATACAGGTACAACTTCTAGCAAGAAGAAAAAACAAGCCAAATTGCAGCGTGCTATACGTAGCATGAAAAAGCAACAACGGCTCTCGTCAGAAAAGAACACTTCAAATTATTATTCACCACTTAACCATTTGAAAGATCCACAGGTTTGTGACATCCAATATTATCATCTCCACTCCAGCCCAGACTAGAATGCTTTTCATGGTGTAGTTGGATCTATAATATGTTCTTCCTGCAGGGATTTGCTGAGAAGCTGTTTTCCCGCCTTCAGACCTGCAACGAACGATTTGAGGTGGATGTCATTTGTGTAGATTTTACTTATAGTAATCCAACTTTTTGATTGCTCTTAAGGATTTTCTCTGTTTTTTTTTTTTCCGGTCTCTTATTTTAAAATTTTTTACTTATATTGCTTTCATTAAGTTAGCATTCTCTGCTGAAAACTCCATATCTAATTCCCTTTGATCCTTACGCTATCTGAATCAGGTTAAGATGATGATGTTGAAAGTTATTGCTCGGACAGTTGGGCTTCACCGCCTAATTTTATTAAGCTTTTATCCCTATCTACAGAAATATGTTCAGGTAGTTTAATTAGCTGCTGCAATTAAAGTTGTTATCCTCTTTATGGTTTAGTTATGATGGTATGCGTGAATGATGAATATATTCATATGCTAACACAGCCTCACCAACGTGATGTCACAAATTTACTTGCTGCTGCAGTTCAGGCCTGCCATGATATGGTATGGAGGGTTTTTCCTCGAACTTGCTGATCATACATTTACTCAAATTGTGGGCTCTTCTACTAATTTTCAGTTCACTTTACTATCTCTACTGCTACCTTAAGAGGGTCTATTGCGTGCAGGTGCCTCCTGATGCAGTTGAACCCTTATTCAAACAAGTAGTAAATCAATTTGTGCATGATCGTTCACGCCCAGAGGTGTGGATTTAAAGCTTCTGTCTTTTTTATTCTTTTGACTTTTTTTATTTCAATGTTTTTGATTTCGTTGATTTTGCCAGGCCATTGCTGTAGGACTTAATGTAATAAGGGAAATATGTCTTCGAATGCCTTTGGTAACTGCCGTTTATATATGTTATTTTGTTCCTGTGCTTTTTGTCATGAAATTTTCCAGTCCTGTTTTTTAATTTTTGAACTTATTTCATTGCTTTTTCTCTCTACTTTTAATTCTTAGTTTTGTGCTGCTTTATTAACTCAAGTTTTTCTTGCTTCACTCTTAGTTAATGTCAGAAGATTTGCTCCAAGATCTTGCATTATATAAGAAATCGCACGAGAAAGCAGTTTCGATAGCAGCACGGTCACTTATTGGCTTATTTAGGGAGGTCTGTCTGTCTCCACTCTGTGTCTTCTGTCTGTCTATCTTTCAGATTTTAGGGACGTTAAACTTTTTTGATGTTTCAGGTTTGCCCATCACTTCTGGTTAAGAAGGATCGTGGGCTCCCTACTGACCCAAAGGCAAGGCCAAAAGCATATGGAGAGGTCAATGTGCCCAGCAATGTTCCTGGTGTCGAGTTGTTAGATCATGACGATGATGAGGATAGTGATGATATGGATGAACCTGGATCTAGTGGCTCTGAGGACGATCATGGCGATGATGAGATGGTTGCTTCCAGTGATGGTGATGAGGAAAATCAGGAATCTACTTATGACACTGACAGTGAAGATGGTGACATAAAAGGTGATATAGTTGCTGATGATGATGGCAATAGTATAGATGACAGTGATGGTGGTGTCAGCATTGATGATGATGATGATGTGGAGGAGGAGGAAGACAGAGTAGAAATGGAAGAAGCTGATGATGAAACCAAGCATGGTCAAAGTGGACTGAAGGATTCTAATGCAAAAAAGAGAAAACTTTCTGAATTTGATAAACAACTTGTCGCTGCTGATACAAGTCTTCGGGCGTTGAAGAAATTGGCGGGAGTGACAATAGTGAGTGCACCACCTAATTTAAAGGATGGTATTCTTTCTAATGAGGATTTCCAAAGGATCAAGGAATTAAAGGTGAGCTATTTTTCTTTTTTTGGGAGGAAGTTTTGGATTCTACTGTTTAAGTTGATGCCAGAGTTTGTATACATTTTGGTCCGCTGTACCCTCTTATTTGCTGTCGATGCTTTTCTTTTAGGCAAAGAAGGAAGCAAAAGCAGCCTTGACCAAGCACGGTCTGTTAAGAAAAGGCTCAGATGTTAAATCAACACAGTTCAATGTTCCTAATGCCGACCAAATAAGTGTTAAGCGAGTGGATCCGACAAAGCTTGAAGTAAGTTTTGCCTCTTTTACTGATGATTTGAACTTTCAGCTCATTGATGTGGCTTTTAAGTAGTTTGTCCTCTCGTATTTTACGTACTTTGGTATCATTAGTTTAAATATCGGCTAATTTTAGAGGTAAAGAAATGATTTATCACAAGGGGCATTAATTGTCAATTTGTAATACTTAAAAAGTATTTGTGGAACAAATTGTGATATCAATGAACTTTTACTTAAGTTTAGTAATTGAAAGGTCTTCATACTTACTTTCCATCCCTAACATGGATATACCTACATATCCTGAAGTTGCTTCTCCTTCCCCAGTCCAATATGCTTAAGAAAGGAGACATGCATTTTTTTTTTGTTATTCCATTTGACCTTCCTGAATTTGAACAGACTTCTAGAAAATTATTACCTCCTTTTCTGGCTGCTGATATTCTATTCTGAACCAATTGCTCGTGTACTTAGGCTCATGTACGGAGAAAGCTAAGCAAAGAAGAAAGATTAGCATTAGTTAGGGCAGGTAGAGAGGATCGAGAAAGGTACCAGTCTCGAACAGCCATGAAACAGAAGAAGGTACACTTTTATATTCATTATCTTCCTGCTTCTTTAAGTTCAAGACCATGTTCAAGCGTGCTGTGTGTTCGAATAATTCTTCTTTGTTATTACTTTTGTAAGTTTTTCATAACGTCATTTTGTTTTGCCGAGATATCAATAATCTGGCCAAGCTTTGAAGAGGACACCCTTTTGCATTTTAGACTTAAGGAACCTGTGTGTACAAAGCTGCATTCATCAAGGAAAAGTGTATAAATAAAAGCCTCGCAGTCAGTGATGCTGTAACTTTCTGTTTTTGTTATAATTCTGTTTTATTCTTTTGGCGTGGTTTGACAGACGGGAGGTTCGAGTAATCGGCAGAAGGAACATAAGAAGGCTATGCCCCTTGCTGCAAAGAAAGCGAAGATAGCGAGATCACAAGCGGATAAAAGGAAAAAACAACAGCGCTCTGGCAAACAGTTCAGGGGAAAGAAAGCATGGAAATAGACAAATAGTCGCCTACTTTCATCACATATATTAGTTTTTATCTTATCTTTTTCCTCCTGTTGTAAGAAGCACTGACCAATTTAGATGTTAAGCCTGAATGAATATGAGTTCCTAGGGTCATCTTTCTGGAGTAGTGATAAATCTGCCTCAATACGAGGAAAAACTTTTGTAGGTTCCTGTGGGAAAAGTTTAACTTAAACACCATACATCATATATTGGAATAGAAGCTTTGAATGTTGATTTCTTATTCATGACTCAGTTTTTTGAGGGCTCAGTGCTTCTGTCTTATCACTTTTCTTTTTCTGTTTCCCCAAGTATACTTAATCTAATGCGGACTACTTTTGACAGGTTCATTGAGTTGTATTTAGGATTGTAACCCAATAAGAATAGAGGGTTGGGTAAAAAGAAAGTATTAGCGGGAAAATAAGACCCAGCAGCCACAAATAAAGCAAATGAGAAGAAAGCCTTGCCTTTAAAAACAAGCATTGCACCTTTAAGGAATTCCTTTTCATAACTCGGCCTACACACAAAACTCGCATTCATGGAGGAAACGGGGAAAGAAGAGAAATAGATAAACAATTGAAGGGAGCAACATATTTTAGACCTCTAGTGAAGTCAGGCCAAAATTACTCTTTGTACTCTTCTCCTGAACATGAAGGCATATCGCTACTCTGACCAAATAAATCAGGAATTCCATTCCAGTTCCTCTGCTCCCTTGTTTCCCAGTACCCACCCTTGTAACAATAACAACCATCCTCATCCTTCTGAAACCATCTTGGCTGCCAACCTCTCTCCTGCAGTTTTCTCGCCTGCGTCAACGAAAACGGAAGTTCAATTCAGTCTCTATTTCGTCCAAAGGCCAAAGTATAGGACGGAGGTACAAGATTTCACAAGAATACAGCATAATTTTTTAAGTGCATTCCAGTAATTAGCAGTAAGCTGGTGAAAGATTCCATCACTTTTCACATATATGAAAAAAAAAAAAAATATCGTGATACTTAATTTCTTACAGCATTTTCAAATCGATCGTTTTTTATGTATCAAAATGGACGATTCCATTATTTATAATAGCTGCGGGGCGGGGCTTTCTCAAATTCAAACAAGAATTTTTTTTTTTCCCAATATTTTTTACTTCGGAATTTTCTTAATTCGGATCCACATCAAGATGATAAGTTTCATAAATGGATCTACTTTCATATTCTGTCCCTTTAACCTGGAATTCATCCTTTGCTGAGTAAACCAGTATTTATTTTTGTTCATACAATTTCTGATATTCAGTAATATCAGAAGTTTAGATAAAAGATAGGTGAAAGAGAGGGATATATAGATGAATACCTGTCTTTGTAACTGTTCAAGTCTTAGCTTCTCTGCATTCGCCAACTCATATTCCCCATTCTCGAGATGTCTTTGATCTGGTCTAAGCCTCGAGTCAGTCGGAGGCAATTTATCCAATAAGCCAGGCGTCAGTTCATTCAAAGATATAGCAAAAGTTGAGAGATTGTATCTTGTCTTGGTAATAACATATTTGTCTCTTTCCCACAGTAGCACAGCTTCCGTCATCGGATCATACCCTTTTGGCTTTGTAGTTGGATCTCCCAGCACATAGTACATTGCTTCGTCCCACTTGCCCACTAACATCGCTACTTTTTCTCCAGTCTTATTGTCTTGCACAAATCCATGAACCTGATAAAACCGGAGAAAAGAAAAAGGCGTGAGCTGTGTGACAAAACAACAGAAACGAATGTCATTAAATCAATAAAACGGGCACCTGATATAACTTTTGTCTGTCACAATTATAAAACTAACCTGATGTGGATTACGGTCTATGATAGACTGCTCCTTGAACTTCAGCTTGCAGGAGTAAGTGCCACTGCCCCTAATGCGCATGGTGCCATAGTGATCACAATAAATTTTTCCTAGTATGATATTGTATATAGAAGTAGTGACCTTGCTCCACTGAAATGTTTCGCCATCATCGAACTGTAGTGAAAGGACACCCACAGGATCAAGCTGAATAGAACGCCCCCAAAACTTGCCTTTGAGATTGGAATCTGCCCAGAATTTCCAGCCTCGTCCTTCACAGTGACAAGCAACAACCATAGGGTGGTGACTCACCTGAATGCAAGCTGCTTGTTAGAAAATAATGTGGTTCACTAAACCTGTGACTGTAAATAACATTACTTCAAAGTTCAAAGTCAACAGTCAGAATAATGAGGTATCTGAAGCAGATGATGACTTAACCGAGGATGCTATCAGATGTCAAACGTCAAACACGTTAGGCTTAAAAGAAAGAAAGTATTACTTTTTCAGAGAAGAACCGAAGTCCTTTATCTGGATAGTCAGCCTCATATGTCTCTCCAAGGAGAGGATTAAAGGGTTTGCATTGCCGACCTTCTGTTGACGCATAGCCAGAGACAGCAAAAGCAGCAACATTTAGAATTCTCATTAAGTTGTTTCCCTGCAACAAATGAAATCCTAATTTGTCAAATATTCAGAAAACTTTGAATTGGATTAAAATCTGATCTCTTTTTCTATCAGCCTTTAATTCCCCTGAAAAAATCAAATGCACTCAATCGGCAATCAATGATAAACATCAAGCTGCTGAACATGAACAAATCTACATGTGCCAGATAGCACACTAAATGGTGCCCTAAACTCAAGGTCAGTATATCAACTACCAGAGTATCTGGTTTAAACTTTATTAAGAGATCACGCTTTTAAATTTTCTTCGTATAGATTAATAGCTAAAGATCTAACCTGCTTTCCCCATTCCATAGCTCGATCAACCAGGTATGAATACTCCAGGTCCTCGAAACACTTCTGTAGTGAAGAGAGTGGTTCATTAAAATAAACAGGAAGACAAACTCCAGATAAGTCCTTTCCAATATTGTCCTTGATAATTGACCAAAGTCCAACTGGCTTCTCTTTTTCCTTTGGCTCTGGCAAATTATCCCTTCTTTTAACGTAGGGATATTCAACCATCCTGATTTCCTTCTCAATTCCACGCAACCGATCAGAAAAGGACGAATCCCTTTCGTATATACAACCATTTCCCATACCTTCCCTACTCCGATAGGAAGCACTTCTTAAAGAATCTGCAGACAAGAAGTCATTTGTATCAAAATATGTTCCGTCATCCTCATCTGTTTCAATATCCGCTCCATCTTGACTTTCATTATCTGCATCAGAATCAGATGCACTGCCCTCGGACATGACGGAATAGAAATCTGTGACATTCAGAGAAAGAGTAGCTTGTAAAAGTGAAGAAAAAAAAAATCTGGATTCAGTAAAGATAAATAAATAACACAAGGCTGTGGAATCACAAAAAACTACTAACCACTGAACCTCCTATTCCCTTGTCCACAATATGACTCGCGTTCCTTTGTTTCATCCACAACAGTTGCTTCCAGCTCAATTTTCTCAGTCTGAGTCAAATGTTAAGAAAAAAGATAAAGTTTTAACGAAAAACGTCAATAAAGTCCTGTTAATTTCACTCTACTACACCAAACACCTCATTATACACATCAAACAACAGAATCAGCTTAAATTGTGCCAGTAGCCCATCAAGCAAAAAAAAAAAAAAAAAAAAAAATGAAGCGTAATATCTCAAACCAATATAAGACAAAACTATAACATACTAGCGCTGGAAAAAGAGTTTATGAGTATGGATAAACCAACGAAAGAGAAATAATACCTCCAACTGTCTCAACGTGTCTAACAACAGAACATGTTTATGCCGAAGAGTCTTCAATTGGTTTTTAAGCTCGGAGGTTTCCAAAAGCATAATGGACTCACAGTCCTTGATGACTGCCTCACCAATGCCCTCCTGCAATAGCCTTAATCTTAGCTTCTCCGTTGAAACAACGACATCTTCCGAAGGCGCAAAATCACTGCTCGTCCACACTCGAGGGAATAGATCTTTCGAAGCTAGCAGCGCTTCAATCCATATAGCTCTGTCCTCTCTAGATACACAACGCAAATGAAGAGTTTTTGTTCCAGTAAATATAGAAAGCCTCTTATCATCAGATTTGCTTGCACGTATTGAAGAAACCTAAAAAACCACATTACTTCAGATTCAAAAAGCATTACCAAAATCTAATAACAGAGCAAACAGTACAGATGGATCATATAACACTTTATTCAAACCAACCCCATTTCACTTGAGAGCGTCCATTTAGTTCGATACCCTTTATGTAATACTTACTGAATTCAGAAAATTTCAACTTTTGATTCATACCCATCAAGTAAAAACATGAGAAATAAGTATACCAAGAATAAAAACTGAAGAAAAAAGCAAAAACAGGGTGAGTTTCAGACCTTCAAATGCACTTCCCCAAATGGTTTGCAAGGCCTAGCTGAGGCTCCATGTCGATTACCACTCCAATTAGCCTTACGCATATACCTCAACGAGTCCTCACCGATCACCCTAACCCCCTTCTCTCTCGCCGGGCTCATCAAAATCTTGTCCGGACCATGAACTTTATAGTAAGAAAGCACTCCATCTTCGAGCACGAACCACCTCGACCTCCAACCCTTACCATAATTCACCCACTTATACAAAATCCCAGCCACGCTACCTCCACCAAACACCTTCGAATCCCTAGCCTCACTGACCGCTTCTTCAACCTCATGGCTCAACGTCGCCGACGCTTTCTCCGATTCCGTTCCCACCACCGATACCTGAGCCGATAAGCTCGGTTTCGAACCGTAGCTCACGCTCCTGATCGAAGCATCGACCCCTAAATGGCACTGACCCGGGGATTTCCCGATGGTCGGGTTGGCCCGGTCACGGTCGATCGAAACCGGAGCAATGCAGCACAAAGGGTTCATCGGAACCGAGAGTGAACCATCCAATCAAAACCAAAACCCAGAAAACAACGTCGATCACGATAATGCCGCACCTACATCATCCCGATCAAGCTCCTCCCGTGGAGTTTCATTCGGGTCGGACTCTAAACCCGAACTCACCACCCGTTTGGAGCAACGAAACGGAACGTTCCAGAAATGACATGAGATCGTAAACGGAACGGGGACTTTGGCTTTTAGATCTCAAAGAGAAACCAAAACTCTGTGTGTGTGTGTGTGCGTGTGTGTGTGTATATATATATATATATATATAATAGAAATAAATAAAATAAAGAAGGAAGAAGAAACTGAGCTCTGAGCTCACAGATCCATTAAAGACACTTACTGCTCAGTTTTTTTTAAATAAAAAATAATAATTGTAAAGAGAGGCTTGAATGGCGTAGGATAAGCCATGAGCCATAATCAACATATATATATATATATATATATACATATACATATATTTATATATTGGTGTAATAATTCATTAAAAGAGAGTGATTTTCATGGAGTTTGGTTTTTGGGTATTCGGGGGAGACAGCTAACGTGCGCATTTGCGCACAGGTAGCGCCTGGAATTACAATTTTACCCTTGATTGTCTAGTGAAAGAGTTGGGAGGAGATGGGGAGACGGGACTGGGGGGAACAGCAGGGGTGTTTAGGTAATTTCGGGTAAGGAAAGCGATCTCGTAACGACGGACCGGGATGTCTGTGAAATGATATTGGAGATTTTGATGTTCGTAGGAGGAGCACTACCGCCACTAGCCACTAGCCACTAACTTGCTTTCAGTGAGTGGGCTGTGATTGTGTGTGTCAAAGGTCTACGGAGGAAGGTGGGGGCTCGTTGTGCTATTGGGCCTCTGATTGTGGGCCGTACCGTTATAGCGTTTTGGAAGAGTTGACTATTGGGCTTTGTGATCTGCAAAGCACCGGAGAGAAGATACGCAATCAATTACGGTTCGATTACGTATACCTGTACCTGTATGTGATTACGTGGATCTCATTCATTGGCTTGGTCACAAATTCAATTTTCCCTTTTTTAAGCTGGAAATATGTGGCAAAATTTTAAACGTTTTGAGAGACAATAATGAACAGTGGCGACAATAATGACCGGCGAAGCAATAGATTATGCTTTGGAAATGATAAAAAAAATAAAAGTGAGACAGTGATTCAATGTAATATTAATTCCCGGAAATTACTCGATTATGATGATTGCAGGGAATCCGTAATTTCTTTTCCGCACAGTTAAATAAAAAAAAATTACTGTTTTTGGTTATGAAAATTAAAAAAAAACAAATTTTAAAAAAACCTTGAAAAAAATAAAAATAAAATCTTTAAAAATATACATATAAGTTATTAATTTTTTTTTACTTATATAAAAATATTTTTTTAAACTATTATATCATTATCTAACGGTGATTTAACAGCAATAATAAATTACATTATCTTCTAATAATAATTTAAAAATTATAATAAATTACATAAAAAAAATATACATTATTAATATATTTTTTAATTTTTTATTATTAAAAATATGCATCATAAAATTTTATTAACTAAAATAATATATGTGCACGTGTAATTAAAAAAATATATCAACTAGAGTCGTGTGTGTATATATATATATTAAATAATTTATTTTATTTCATTAAGAGTTTCTTTACGCAAACTTAGGACTACGATAAGCGAAATGGGTTATAATTGTGTATTATATATATATATATATATATATATATATAGAAGGTAATTTTGTTTAAATATACATATGAAGTGGCTTTGAAATAAAAAAATTCTTAAAAGTTACACTGAAATAAGAAAAAAAATTCTTGAACTCATTAAAATACGCGGAACCAAAATGCGATCGTGTATCAAGAAATAGAAGACAAAAAGTACACCGGTAATTGCCATATTTATGTTAAAAATTGAATGATGTTAAACCTAATAAGTTGCGTAATGTACTTTTGCTAACTACACCCTTCAGTGTCGTTTTTAAAAAGCTTTTGTTTATGTTGTATAATATTTTCCAAAACTTGATGCGTCTTTTTCACAAGTGACGAAATTGAAAAGTGAATATGAAAACAAATCTTATCAATACAATAAGAAGTCCTTTCAAAAAAATAATACAATAAGAAGTATTATTAGGGCATTTACCAAACACAAAAAAGATCCACAATTGATAAATAGCATTTAAACACGAATGAGTATATTTTTCAACGCCCATCATAGCTTTCCTCCAAAGCAAGAGAATCCCATCACCTCTCTTTTTATAATTAAGGTATATCGAGGATACAACTAGAATGTAGATTCGATTTTTGTATAGGAAAATGGCTAGTGTTCATAATAAAATGAATAGTCATATGAAAAGATTATCCTAAAAATCAGTCCCGTCATTTAGGTCCCAAAAAAAAACCACCACATTTTGTTTTTTTGCCCCCAAAAAAAAAAAATTAGGCACTTCTTTGATATCAAATAAAACATTTTATTCGTGCTTTTCTATCAAATTATTGAGATTGAATGTTTTAAACTTTTAAAATAAGAAAATAAAATTATTGAAAAATTGTAATTAGATTATTGAGAGATTATAGATCATTATCATTCATTAGTTAGGAAAATTGTTTTGCGACTATTTTTGTGGATTCCGGTCAATAAATTAGAATAATTAAAAATATGTAATAATTTTAATCTTCAATTTTAACTACATACGTGAATCTAGCGAGTTTTGATAAAAAAAAAAACTGCAAAGAAAATATTTTAATTTATATTAATGAAAAGATGAGACTAAAAAATCTTTTCTTTTTTAAGAAGAGTCATGATTTTTCTTTTATTTTTGGGTGAACTATCAAAAAATATCCTAAAATTTAGGTATTTTGTAGTTTAAACTATGTAAAATAAGGCCATCAAATTATGAATTTATGAGAATTGATACCCTATGTTGAATTTATAAATAAAAACAATGATATTATCAAAATTAATGAAAATAAAAATGACTAATCCAATTTCAGAATATTATTGTCTTTTTGTGACTAAAAATGGTTGTCTTTTTATTACTAAAAATGGTCAAAAAAATCAGTTCACTCTATCAATTTTCGCAAATTTTGAATCTTAATATATTATTTTGTAAATTTCAAATTTTAATATTTAAATTGCAAATCAATCAAATGCCATAGTGTTTTTGTGAAGTTTACTCTTCATTTTTTATTTGTCTCTTAGCCATAATAACAGTTAAAAATAACCAGTAATTATTTTTTGTTATGATTACTGTTCATATAAATGTCTAAATGAACCTAAATGACTAATCCTCAATGAATCAATTTGATTCAACAATATCTTGCGTTGATGACGTGACACTGGTGGATTGAGCAAGTTAATTTAGGCTTGTTAGCATTATTTGGAGGGCTAAGTTTCTAACCCCATTTTTCAGTTTAAAGTCTTATAATAGTTTTATCGCTAAGTTCCAAACTTAAACTTATCTCTAATATTCTTAATTGGTTGCAATTTGTCTACGGACTAGCTGATATTTATGAACTAATCTATCGATGTTTGTTTACAGACTAGTTGAGCTTTTTTGCCCAACTAATATAAGTTTAAGGGCAATGCTAAGGATATTCTCTTGGTGACTCTCTTTGATGCTATCGTTTTCTACTGAGTGATACGTGCTATTCACTAAAAATCATATTTTTTTTTACAACAAAACAAGTCATTGATTACATGAATTATTATAGGCTGTCATCCAACTCTTTTTATGTTTTTCAATTTCGCAAATATATATTTGTTTTTTCTTTCTCCTAAATCTTTAGTTATTTAGATTATTCTTTTCATTTTTTTCTAGGCTTTCTGATTCCCTAAATCCTAATATTTCTAATTATATTCCATTTTTTCTCCAAATAACTTTAACATTTTTTTGCAATTTTTTACATAAATATTATTTTTTATTTTTTTTTTTTACCATTTTCTAAGCAACAAACAAGGAATTTAATTTAAAAAAAGTGAAAGACAATAAACTAAAAAAAATCAGGAAAACCAAGCAAAAAATTAAAAAAAAAAAACACACACACACACGTACACAAGCATTTTACAAAATGACACAAAATAATATTAATATTTTGTATAATATTAATTTCTCACAAAATAAAAAAATATTTTATTTGAAATAATTATATACAAAAATACAAGATTTCATAAAATAACACATCAAACCGTGTATCTTACAGTTTCATCCATAATTATTTTATATAAAAATATATTTTATTTTGTGAGAAACTAATATTATACGAAATATTAATATTATTTTGTGTTATTTTGTAAAATGCTTGTGTGTGTGTTTCTTTTTTTTTTTTTCCAATTTTCTTGCTTGGTTTTGCTTATTTTTTTATTTGTTGTCTTTCACTTTTTTTTTTAAAATTAGATTCCTTGTTTGTTGCTTAAAATGGTAACTAAAAAAAAGGAAAAAAAATATTTCTGTAAAAATATGCAAAAAAAAAATGTTAAAGCTATTAGGAGAAAAAAAATAGAATATAATTATAAAATATAAGGATTTAAGAAATCGGAAAGCCTAGAAAAAAATAAAAAAAGGATATTCTAAATGACTAAAGATTTAGGAGAAAGAAAAAACAAATATGTGTTTGTGAAATTGAAAAACATAAAAATAGTTGGATGGCAAACCTATAATAATTCATGTAGCCAATGACTTGATTTGTTGTAAAAAAAAATATGATTTTTAGTGAATGCCACATGTTACTCAATAAAAAGAAAAGGTGTCAAACAGAGTGTCCTTAGCATTGTCCACAAGTTTAAAACATGAAAGTGACAATTTGGGTATAAGATTGCTAATATTTTATAATTCTAAGTATATTTATTAACTATTATTAGACCAAAAAAATGAATTTAGAACTCTAATTATAAAAGTCTTTCATTATAAGACAAAAGTAATGGCGAGCAAATGATCAACCATCCAAAGTAACCCAATTAATCCACCCATTGTTAACTTGACTAAGCTGAAAGGTAGGCAATTCAAGTTAAATTAGGAATCATTTTAATCTGTTTAATATAAACTTGGTTGGAGGTCAGTTGTAACCCGCCCAATATAAACCTAATCGTCTGATATAAATTATATTTGTTTAATTTATTCTAAAATATTATTAAATTTATTAATTTTTTGTGTAAATATATTATTTTATTGATGTTAAATATCATGAGAATGAGAAGGTTATTAAGGATTTTGTGATATGCGATTAGTGATTTACAAGTATGAATATTAAATAATAATTAAGATATCAATGAACGGATACCTCTTTTTTTCTTTTTATTTTTTAAGGAAGGTAAACCCACTTATTTGATTTATCGAGTTGGGTAGGTTATACAATGATAGATAATAACATTAATATAATAACATTAGGAGGATTATAAGTAACAAAAATTACAACTCCTAAAAGAACAGGATATTATCAATTTTGACCCTCATTTAAATTACGTGGTGAAAAAAGAGATCTTATAAACTATTTATAAAATTAGGACTTTCATTTAATGAAAAAATGCAGAATTCTAAATTTTTCCCCAACTCGACCTTAGTCAAACATTTTCAACCAAGTATAAAAAGTTAAAAGTATAAGAAACAACATTGGGAAAACAACTAACCATGTTCTATCGAAGTCGAGATTATTCGACTACGATCAAATAGTAGATTGAGTAGTGTGTTAACCTTAATTTTCATTATAGTCGAAAATATCTAGTTGCCAATCAAAAATTGATTGGAATGATTGGGAGAGGTGGCAATGCAAGTTTAACAATGATTGAAAATTTTCGACTTTAGTCGAGTAGAGACAGTATTGGGATCAAGATCAATAGTGATGGTGCAGTGTTACAAGTGTTGCGACAGAAGTAATTTGTGATGCATTGAAGAATAATGTATTTTATGATTTATTAGAGAATAAGATATCCAAATATTTTTAGAAGTGTGTCATAAGAATGAGGTTTAGTTTTTAAAACCTTCAACGTGAGTCCCATTTTTTCATCATGAAATTGCCTAAAAAAATCGTTGGGTGCGTTGAGCGGAGCCCAACCCGACTGATCTTCACCCCGGCCCTAAACGTAAACTAGGACCAATTTCAATGAGGGCCATCAGGCCCGCTAAGCAGATTGGGTATTGGACGTGCCATGTTATCACTTATCAGGCCTTTAATTTGTGTCTCGGATTCTCAACTCTGTACTTTTCATTGGACCAGCTGTGCTCTTTTCCTATTGGCCTATAACCTTTTGTTGGTGCTTATTCGAGTCCTGATTGGGAAGTACATTCGTAGACGAGTGGGGTCAAGTGCAGAGGATTCCCTGTTACCGAGTTTGAACTTTGACCCGAACCAAACCGTCCCTAGTGGGAGAAAAGTTTCATTGTAGCATGCGTCGACCTTCTTTCATTACCGTCCAACCGGGCCCACAAATGTCTTCACCTCTGAATGCTTACATAATCTATTGTTTTAGGGTACCAAGTCAGAGGGTCCAAAAACGCCGTCGTATACACGATATGACTAAATAGACAAATCGATCTAAAGAGAAAGAGAGAGGGGTCAGGCTTAGTCGGTGGGTCGTTGTTTGTTTTCCAAGAAAAGTATCAGAAGGAAACCACAGAGACAATGATGGTGAATTCGATTAGAGGTGGTGGATTCGGTTTATACAGTCGTCGTTGAGAAATGGGTATTCGAGTTTTAATCTACTCTAAGCTACCAAGCTTTGCGTTGAGTCGCTTTGGTTCCAAGTTTCAGTCTCAATCACAATCACAATCACAATCACAATCACCTTCGTTGTCATCACCATCATCATCCCTGTGTTGTTCTTCTTCTTCGTTTTCGGGTTTTTTGAAGGACCCTTCACGACCATGATCGTTTCTCTTAGACCCTTTAAAGGATCTCAGTTGCAGATCCATTTTCATCGCCGAAACCGAAGCTTATATTGTCTAATCTCGTTTTCTTATGGACCCCGCCACGTCTCGTCCCGCCGTAGTGATCGACAATGGCACCGGGTATGTGAATCACAATCACCCCTTATCTGTTTGACGGAATGGTTAAATTGGGTTTCTTTTTTGAAATTTTGCTTTGTGTTGTATTGCACACCACCTGTTTGATAAAATAACCCAATTGGGTTTTTGTGTGTGTTTTTGCTCTAATTGCAGCTATACTAAGATGGGTTTCGCTGGAAATGTGGAGCCATGCTTTATTGTACCTACTGTAGTTGCTGTAAACGAATCGTTTTTGAATCAATCGAGAAGCTCCTCAAAGGCCAATTGGTTGGCGCAGCACAGTGCTGGTGTTATGGCTGATCTTGATTTCTTTATTGGGGATGAGGCGCTTGCAAGATCTCGATCTAGTAGTACTTATAATCTTAGCTATCCGATTCGACACGGGCAAGTTGATAATTGGGATGCAATGGAGCGGTTCTGGCAGCAGTGTATATTTAACTATTTGCGCTGTGATCCGGAGGACCATTATTTTCTTTTGACCGAGAGTCCACTGACTGCGCCGGAGAGTCGTGAGTATACCGGCGAAATTATGTTTGAGACATTCAATGTTCCTGGGCTTTACATTGCGGTGAATTCTGTGCTTGCTCTTGCGGCTGGTTACACGACGTCTAAGGTTAGTATTAGAATTCAACAGTTATGTTGTATTTCTTGAATAGGAAATCAATTTAGAAGCTTGGAGCTAATAGAATTTGTAACATGAATTCTTTAAAAATGCAGGTACTGCATTAAGTTCGTTTTCTTTAAATGTCTATAGAATGAGTCTGAAACTGAAGGTGAATGAATATCTAAAGAGGGGAATGACATAGTTTAAATACCTCGAAGCTTGTGTTTCCGGATTGGTTTTCATTAATTAACTTAAAAGTAGTTGAGATACTAGTGTTTTTTGGATATGTGATACCGTTAGACGATTTCTAATGTTGGTAAATACTAAATTTGTGTTCGTATCAGTTTTCATCCTTGTTTAATTTCTTGCTGGTTTAGGACCATGTTGACTATTAACTTCATCAATTGCTTATTTGCTTTATGCAATAATGAAGAGTATTTGGAGTGTTGATATGGTTATTGAGGTGCAATAAGTATTCTTTTTCATGTAATTTTGGGTTTGTATGCACTGATTCATACTTAATGTGTGTATACATATCCTTTTAGATTGACCTACAGTTCTATAGTGTGAGATGACAGGAGTTGTAGTGGATGTTGGAGATGGGGCTACTCATGTTGTACCTGTTGCTGATGGTTATGTTATTGGGAGTAGCATTAAGTCAGTTCCTATTGCTGGGAAGGACGTAACGCTCTTTGTCCAACAGCTTATGCGGGTATTTTTTCATTGACTTTGTCTTGTCGTTAGAGAGGAATACTCATACTACGGTTTTACACATTTCATTATATTTTGATCATGCTTATCTATTATACCGATTTAGATCCCTGGATATTACATCTGATATTGTTTCATGTAGGAAAGAGGAGAAAATGTACCACCAGAGGACTCCTTTGAAGTAGCCCGTAAAGTGAAAGAAACATATTGCTATACGTGTTCTGACATTGTCAAGGTTTTCTTTCTTTACCTGCATCACAGTTTTAGTCGAAGAGATGTTTATAGTTATGAATGCAGTTTTTTCTAAATAATATAAAGAGCTTTTTGCTAATCACTTTATTTATCCATATAAACGTATGTCATTATTTGTCAAAACACGGGACTCATTTGACAGTATGTCTTATTTCTTTATTCATTCCAGGAGTATAATAAACATGATAAAGAGCCATCAAAGTATATTAAACAATGGAGGGGCATTAAACCGAAGACAGGGGCACCGTACTCTTGTGATATTGGCTATGAACGATTTCTTGGGCCAGAGGTTTGTTCTTTTTCAAAATTTTGGTATATATTTCTTCGTCTCAAAACCATAATCATGTGTTTGCCCCCTACTGTTTTTAACAGGTGTTCTTCAATCCTGAGATATATAGCACTGAGTTCACTACCCCTTTACCTGCTGTTATAGACAAGTGCATTCAGTCAGCACCAATTGACACAAGGAGGGCTTTGTACAAGGTGAGCAAAGTTTGAAAAGATGATAGGAAGTTAGTCATAAGATAAAATGCTCTTTAATGAAACAATAGGAGTACACATGCTATGGGGCTGATATATCGGCTCTGGGCTTATACTGATTTGCTTAAATTGTCACTCACAAGGAAGGCACTATATTTACCGTCTTTGTAAATATTTATCGGTGATCAGTAATTGTCACTAACAAGAAAGCACTATATTTACCGTCTTTTATGTAAAGTTTAGAGGAAGGATCGTGTATTACACCTTTATTACATGAGGTAGCTGAGTATATATGGAATGTCTCAGCCATAGAACATAGAACAATAGAGCATAAGACACGGATAAAAACATAGAACAAGGGAACAAAACAACATTAAACAAACTAGCACTAATAGGAAAAGAATAAAATATTAGGAGTCCAAGAAAGTGTTTTAGAGCCCATATAAGACAGTTTTCTTGTCCCCCAATAATCCTTGATTTACGAAATATTCGACGGATTAAATTCAAGCAGATTGTCCAACATAATATTTGTCTGTTATCAGTTAGTTTTGAGTTGTTTACTCTTGAAGCTTCAGCATTTTCTGCCTTTTACTAGGGGTATATTAATTGCTTTGGTGTTGATTACATAGTGCATTCCGGAGGGATTCAGTGGTTAGTAATTTTTTGTTCAACTAATTGTTTGCTTATAAATTTTTTTAATTTAAAATATAGAATATTGTGCTGTCTGGAGGTTCAACCATGTTCAAAGACTTCCATAGGAGGTTGCAACGGGATCTAAAAAAGATTGTTGATGCCCGAGTTGTCGCATCTGAAGCTCGACTTGGTGGAGAAATAAAAGTAAGCATACTTGATTATTAATTTTCTTTTAACATTATGGTGGACAGAAATGGTGGTTCTTGGAAGAGAATTTTGATTTGTTTTGTCCCCTCCAGTCGCAACCCGTAGAAGTCAATGTCGTCAGCCATCCCATCCAGAGATTTGCAGTCTGGTTTGGAGGCTCTGTTCTTGCGTCAACACCAGAATTTTTTGCGGTAATGAATTTCTTTTTCTTAATATTGATTCCATCAAGTTTGTACTGGCATTCTGATTTATTATCGATTTGGAACTTTTATATGAAGAAGTATCATATTACTTTAAGTTGGGTGTGTCATTGTTGAGAGATAGTTGGAACTCTAGGTATTGCGTAGAATATTGTAGAAGAAGCATTGCAACAGAAAGAGATTAACTCGTGATAAACATAAGGAATTGAATCTCTTCCCCCGCCGGCCATTGGCCTACCCCAAAGCAAAGCAATAAAATGAAAAAGAAACGGGATAATTTACTCCAGTATTCTGTTTCTATGCATATACTACCATTTCCCAAGCATTACTTTCTCTTGCTCAAGTTTGAATCTTCACCATATACAGGCGTGCCATACGAAAGCAGAGTATGAGGAGTATGGTGCGAGCATATGCCGAACAAATCCTGTCTTCAAGGGGATGTATTGATGGAAGTCATTTTTCCTGGCATGTCCTAACAAGAGCATCTGATGGACTGCTTTCCTTGTCACTTCCACCTCTTATACGCATGGTTTTTACTTCACATCCTGATGATTCCCTGGCTTCATCATGTGTACGCATGTACTGAGAGAAGAGGTGGTGTAAAATATGGTCGATTTATTTTTCATTCTGTAAGAAAAATGGATTTCTATTCATTATTTTCTCAGGGAGTTGCAGATCACAGAGAAAGCGAAATAGGAAGTGACCAATAATGTTGCTTGTTGGCTACTACATGTGGCCCTAGAGGATCAGATGAGAATCATTATCCAAAGTTTTTAGGGCTGAATTGCATTTTTGGTGTTTTAGTTAGCTATAGTTTGACAGGATTATTCTTCATATTTTTGACAGTTGACGATTCTATGGAAACATAATCTCTGTTAGGAAGTTCAGTTCATTTAGATTGGATTGTTTTTTGTAATAGTATTATTTGTTCTAGTTTGAGTTAGGAAATATGTTTATGAACATACCTTCTCCTTTTGGTACAGGCTACAGTTCTACAGAAACTCATACTCATGTAAGCATGATGATCCTTACAAATTCAACCTTCTTGCAAGTGAGCTTCTGTAATATAACAATTCAATCTGTTCTTTACTCCAATAGTATAGATTTAGACTTATATTTTGAAGCCTCTGCCGGTCTGAAGATGCGAATATCATTTACTGTATTGTCTAGATGATCAGTGTTTCGTTTGTTTCTGGCCTTCTATTTCCTTTTCTTCTGGATGTACAACACCATATTTTCAATAAAAGATTATTAAAACTCTTCAAGAAAAAATGTTTTAAAGAAGCAAAATGAAAAATAATTGAATGTCTTTAAATCACTTGGCAATCAGTTTTGCAATGCAGTAAATCTTTCTTGAATATGATTCACTTAAAAAAGCCAAGCTTAAAAGTTAGAACCCGTAAGTTTACAGAAAAGTAAGGTCTCTTTCGGCCAGGCAGATACAATTTAGTATCTAAAGGATGCCATTCAAAAGTAAAATTTCATATTTTTTTAAAAGGCAAAGACCACATTTTATGCCTCGTTAAAAAAAGAAATATCTCGATGAGGACTATGTAAAATGGGGGTAGACTAGTTGTCAAAATCTGCGTGCTAAAATGTCAATGCCAATCTCTTTCTTGATTAGTATATTATAAGCCCGTTGCTGTCCCTTCTTTCTCAGGTACATCACTGTCCACACCAAAAAAAAGGAGTGAAAATACGGAATAAGAAAACGTATTCGTGTTAATTGTCACCACAATTCTACTAAAAGTTAGCATTTCATCTCTTTGTATCGCTGGAAATGGAAAATGGAATATTTCTTTTGAAATCTATTCACATCCACGAATAAATTGGTAAACCAACCAACCTCAAAAATGTGTGACATATGAGAACCTGTTAGTGCGACTTAAGGCACTCAAATTCTTTGTTAATAGAGCTTAAACTCGAGTCGTTTCTTTTACATCTCATTCTAATATGTCAAACATAATAACAAGTATAAACAAGTATAAAGCGTTCCTATTACATGTTCTAATGCGTCATAGTGGCAAATTTCCTTCTACACATGTAACATAATACTTAAAATTCTTTGCTAATAAACTTTAGAATCTAAAATTCAGTTCATTCAAATCACATACTGTTATCATATCTCGAACATAATAGTAATCGCTAAACACTCAAATTCATTGTCAATAAATTTTAGATTTAAGTCGTTCTTATCATAATATATATCGCTCTAACATGTAAACATATATTTTGAGGTCAATCAATCGTCCAGAGAACACTATTTTTTTTTTCTTATATAGCCCTTTAATTATTAAGATAAATTTAAAAAGAAAATTAATAAAAGAGTTGATTGGTAATTACGAATGGGATTAGTGCGTGAACATAATGTGTGGTTGATACTTATCTCTTGGGTCTACTAAATGAGATTTGCTCGTACACTACGCTTTCCCTTACGGGGGTGTGGTTTGACTAATAACAGGAACAAGGTCAATGGTTGTAGCCGCTGAGAGAAAAATGAAAAACAAAGCTTATCTAGTATTAATTGGTGATACTATTATTAAGGCTTAGCTTAAGCCCACTGCAAAAGACGAAGACGCGGATTAGAATTTAGAACCACATGGGTCTCACTGTACGAATAGCTTTGACAAGGAATGCCAAATACCATTAGAATAAGCAATAATAATAATACTAGATATAGATAAACGAATAGTACTACCCGCACTTGATATTGATCAGCCAAAGACGAAAAAGTTTAGGAGCTGCGAGTTCGTCGGACCTTGCTACCTTAGAGCATAGAATAAGACCAAAAAAAAAAAAAAGGTAAGACAACTTGTGTAAGCTTCGTCGGAGTCTGATATTATGATCCTTAGCCGAACAAAATAATCAAGTCTGATATTGTAATTTGTTTTTATCTATTTCTATGTTTGCTTTCCTCCCCCCCCTTCTTTTCTTTCAATCTTTTTCTTTCCTTGTTATTGATTTGATGCCATCCACAATGCTCTAGAAACGTTAATTGGTAGGTGGGTCTCTGTAATTTTTTCATTTTTGGGGGAAGATGCAAGTGGGTGCTTTTGGATTTTTCCTGTTTTTTCGATTTTCGATTTGGGTTTCTGAGATTCCTATGATTCATTCGTTTTTACGAAGTGGGGCTCGGAAATTTTTATGTTTTTCGTTATTTTATTACAGGGATTTCTTATATGTACTATTATTTCCCAATATTGTGAAGTGGGAAATGATGTTCATGATTTCTGTGACTTTTTGTGGTTGAGTTTTGAGGATTCACAGGTTCTTGGCAATATCGTTAGAGTAGTGAAGCTATTGCCGATTAGAAATGCGAGTTTTATTGATGTTATTTCTTGATGTGGATATGGGAAATTTCGAGATTTCGGGTCTGCGTCTTTAAATTGGTTGTAGAAAGAACAAAAAAGTCATATGTATGCAGTAATATCAGATCTTTCTAGTTCACATGTTTATTATCATACGGTTTACTTGCAGTATTATAGTTTTGCAATTAATGTCCACTTTCGGGTGTTTCTTGTTTTGGTTGCGTGTTTGATCTTTGTGAAGGCGTTATCATCCTTATCATCCTCTTTCTCCGAGTATAATTATTTTAGAATATGAATTTTGTCTCCGTATTTCCTGTGTGCCGTATGAAGAGTAAGAATGGTTATTTTTTTTGCTTAAGTTGTGTTATGTAGATGGAGTAATTGGTCATTCGTCTTTATTTTCATATCTCTTGGTCAGGTTAAACGTATCAAATGGCTGAAGAGCAAATAGATTTCGAAGATGAGGAATATGGAGGAGCGCAAAAGCTCCAGTACCAGGGCAGTGGTGGAGCCATATCTGCTCTTGCTGATGAAGAACCAATGGGAGAAGATGATGAATACGATGATCTCTATAACGACGTTAACATTGGAGAGGGTTTCCTGCAGTTGCACCAGTCTGAGGCACCACTTCCTCCTGGTGGTGTCAGCAATGGAGGACTCCAAGCTCAGAAAAATAATTTTCCTGAACCAAGAGGTGAAACTGGGGGATTTGATGAAGAAAACATTCCTGGAGTTTCAGCAGAAGGAAAATATTCTAATGCGGGTTCTCAATTTCCTGTCCAGAAGGAAGGACTTGCAGTTGATAATAAATCAGAAGTAGGATCCATGGGTTACCCAAATGGAGCAGCTTCAGTCTCACAAAAGGGAAGAATTATGGATGTGACTCATGATACTCAAGGCAGACACATGGGGTTTCAAGGATCAACGTCCATGCCCCATGCTCCTGGAGTTGATTCGTCTGATATTCCTGTAAAAGTTGCCAATGAGAATGTACCATCACTGAATTCGGGAGGCACTGCTCCTAGAGGAGTCCCTCAGACACTGGGTAATCAAACCAATGCAAACGTAAGCGTTAATCGTCCTATGGTTAATGAAAATCAGATCCGGCCACCGACAGAGAATGGTTCAACCATGCTGTTTGTGGGAGAACTACATTGGTGGACAACTGATGCTGAGCTTGAAAGTGTTTTATCTCAATATGGTAGAGTCAAGGAAATTAAGTTTTTTGATGAACGTGCCAGTGGTAAATCAAAAGGATATTGTCAAATAGAATTTTATGACGCAGCAGCAGCTGCTGCATGCAAGGAGGGAATGCATGGTTATGTTTTTAATGGGAGAGCTTGTGTTGTGACGTTTGCTTCTTCACAAACACTTAAGCAGATGGGAGCTGCTTATATGAACAAGAATCAACCACAGAATCAGTCTCAGCCCCAGGGAAGAAGGCCCGTCAATGATGGTGCTGGAAGAGGAGGCAATCCAAATTATCAAAGTGGAGATGCAGGGAGGAATTTTGGAAGGGGTGGGTGGGGACGTGGTGGGCAAGGAATACTCAACAGAGGTCCTGGGGGTGGAGGACCGATGAGGGGAAGGGGAGGGCCTATGGGGGCTAAGAACATGGTTGGGGGCAATGTTGGAGTTGTAGGTAGTGTTAGTGGAGGGGGTGGATATGGACAGGGTCTTGCAGGGCCTGCATTTGGTGGTCCTGCTGGTGGTATGATGAATCCACAGGGCATGATGGGTTCTGGGTTTGATCCGTCATATATGGGTAGAGGAGGTGGCTATGGAGGATTTCCAGGACCTGCTTTCCCTGGTATGCTTCCTTCATTTCCAGGGGTTAATGCAATGGGACTGGCTGCAGTGGCTCCGCATGTCAACCCTGCCTTCTTTGGCAGGGGGATGACAAATAATGGAATGGGCATGATGGGTTCTTCTTTAATGGATGGGCATCATGCTGGGATGTGGAATGACACAAGCATGGGTGGATGGGGAGGAGAAGAACAAGGTCGAAGGACAAGGGAATCAAGCTATGGTGGTGATGACGGTGCTTCTGAGTACGGATATGGAGAAGCAAACCACGAAAAAGGAGTAAGGTCAAGTGCTGCTTCCAGGGAAAGAGAACGGGGATCTGATCGTGACCGGTCGGGGAACTCTGAGAGGAGGCATCATGAAGAAAGGGACCAGGACTGGGACAGGTCTGACAAGGAGCAGAGGGAGCATAGATATAGGGAAGAAAAAGATGGGTATCGAGAACATCGTCAAAGAGAGCGTGACGTGGATTACGACGATGACTGGGACAGAGGGCAGTCTTCATCAAGACCTCGGAGCAGGTCTAGAGTGATGCCAGAAGATCATCACCGCTCGCGCTCAAGAGATGTCGATTATGGAAAGAGGAGACGCTTGCCATCTGAGTGACCTGATCTCTGTCATCCATTCTTCTTCAGCACATTTTGATAAGACCGCAGAATCTGTGCTCTGTACTTTACACTGTCACTCCTTGGATTGCTACGTGCATAGATGCCACTTTCTCTGGATCTTGGTGGTCCCATTTCCAATATGTGGCTTCTTGAGGGAAGAAGTAAGTTCTACTTGTGTGGATAGGATGGAAGGATTGATTTTCAAATTACTTTAATACTGCTAAATGGATTAAATATAACTAATATTTGTGAGGTAAAAGACAATTAGTAACTTTTAGTAGCATATAAACGGGGATAAAGTTTGTGGGGTTTGGTTCCTAATGCCCTGCAGCTGGTTATCCTTGTTGTTTGAGAACTGTTTTACCCTGTCTTCTCTTCAAGACAATTGCTTCGTGGGGCTTGTGATATTTGTTCTCTTGAAACTTATTACGTTTAATATGACTTATGGGATATCATTTGAGTTCTATTTAATTTTTCTGCTCCATTGGGTGTGCTTCTCCCTTGTTTGTGTAGATTGTATGTTTTAGAACCACGTGGTCTGCCGGTTTTGTTGATTCACACAGCAGATAATGTTGTCACCTTGATTTCTGTTTGTGGTGGTGGGATTGCATGTCTTCTTTACAAATTATGAAACTTGTCATCTTGATTTCTCACTGGAAGTTAGTCTTGTTTGACATATATTTTCAAGATATGTTAGTGGCCATCTAATATCAAATCACAATTTTTTTTGTAAATCGTGATTTTAAATGTATGTTTCTTGTTGTTTTCTCAATGTATGTGGCATAAAATGAACAGTACTCATTCCTCAAAACTACAAAAATGACTGGGGAATTGCTGATTTTTGTCTTTGTTTTCTGTGTCTCATTGATGTGCATGCCTATAGGATTTGCTTACATGAACCCTTTTGGAGAATCTCCTGCTATGTTCCACTTCTTTTTATGTTGTTAATGGGTCGCAGGGATATAGACTATGCGTAAGTGTCCTGGCAGAATATCTTATCTAATTTCCTTCTGATCATCGTATCCAGGGAATTGGGTGGGCAACTCTTTCTTTTCATGAATGAATCAGCCTTTGCTGGTTGTATGGTGGAAGATTTGTTACATGGGGATGCCTTTATTGGATCTCTCTGGTGATGGCTTTGATCTGCCAAGTGTGAAATTGAAGCGTTGACTGTTCTGATTTCACCTTGTTTTCATGAAAGATTCTTTTAAAAATCTGTAGTTGTGGTCCTGCAATACATCATCTAGAAATTCCGTTTACGAACTTGTTCAGATAAGAATGCAAATCTGTCAATTGCATGTAAAGCACTGTATAGCCCTGTGTAAAATGGTTTTGTATTAATTACACATGTACTGGCCTTTTCACTTGCCTTTTCTATTTGCCCCCTCTTGTATTGGGCTTGACAGCGCGCTTGTAAAGTCCTGTACTGATTTTGATGCATGTTGTTCTTCATATTTTGTACGTCACAAGTGAAAGTCATTTCTTGCATTAGGATGTAAGGCTTGAGTAATTAGATTTTTAACAAAGGCAATTGTAAATTGTAATAGTCATAGTGAGATCTGTATAACCCAGTTTCTCTTCAAGCAATATACTTCCTCAGAATGAGGAATTCAGAGTTTTTTCCTTTCAAATCTCGTGTATATTATTATAGTGAGGTGTAGTTGGGTTTAGGGGTCATGAGTAGTGAGTTGAAGTTTCACTGTAAATATATTAGACTGAAATGGCTATTTCCTCCTGGATGGAGGCTTGATGCTGAGTCTTCTACTTTTTTTCTACCCTCAAGAGGAGTTTTGTATTGTCCTTGATGGGATCAAATGTGTGGATAAACATAGGAGCTGCATCATTCTTGATGGGGTTGCACTTATCAGAACTTGTTGCCTCACGGTGACCTCACGACAAGCACTACTCTGGTTGATGAAGAAATCAAGATATACTTCTTTTCCCCTTAACTTTTTGTTGGAATACCAGTTGTAGTGCATACTTTCCCTTCATATCTCTCTTGTTTTTGTTTGTAAATCTTCTTATAGACAGGGGGATGGAATCAGTGTTGTTGTTTGAACTCTGAATATGCTGTCATTGTGATTTTTATTTCATGGTTGTTAAGTTCCACTTTGGCAGAAGAATTTCATACGGAAGTGAAAGAACTTAATTTGTGTGTCATTTATATTTTTCTACGTGCTCCTGACTTACCAAGTTAGGGTTTCAGCTTGGCATTAGGTGGTTTGGCTTGGTTTTGTTCTTCTTTTGATGAAACTTGTGGTATGCAGGTCTTCTGAATCTTGTTTCGTTTACCTTCTGTGATTTTATTAGGTAGCTTTTCTTGTTCTGGCCACTCCATAAAATATTGAAGGGATGACTTGGGACATTTTGTTAGACACACAAAAGAGGCATAAAAGCTCTGCCTCTGTTAATTTTGTTGCTTTAAGAGACGATCTTTATTCTTGGAACGTTTCTTTCTACCAACTCGTTGAATTGTACTTCTGCCTAGTTTGTTGAAATGAAGGATTGCTTAGTAATTATATTGGAAAAACACGGGTCCTTTTGTTGCCGTTTGCTGGCTTGTAGCTCATTACAACGACGTATATATTTTGCATTGCCATAATTTCATAGGACAGATATTGTGTGTAATCTACACATAATGCACTTGGTCCTTTCACCGTGCTATTAAATCTATGATTATATTTTATAATGGCCGATCATAACAAAGTAAATTCCCGACATAAAGAGTCCGAATATATACGACAACCATAGTCGAGTTTCTAAGGATATACACATCCAATCTCGGTGGCCAAGAGTAGCAAAAAGGTCATTTCTTATACCTGATAAGCTTATCCTTGTTATGTAGCAGCATTTTTTGTTTTTTTTTTTAACCCCTGATAGAAATATATGTAGCAGCTGCCATGGTTGATGGTCTTTATTTATTTTTTCGGGATAAAAAAGAAGAATAAAAAAACAGAAGATAAATTCAACTTTTCCACCGAAGGCGCTGAGAATATGGTAGAAAATGCGCCTCTCCATCTTTCCTATGCCTAAACTCAAACGGTCAAACACAATCAAAACAAAAATTCTCTTATCATTCAATTGTATATAAGAAGTAATGGATGTTTACACTACTAATGATAATGTGTGAGACGGAGTTAGGAACACTATAGACTCGAGGCACGGTTGTAACTAAGTCTGTCTCAAGAAAGAGTACGTGTACGTATGAATATTTGCATGTGCATGTGTATATTTCAATTTGCTTAAAAGAAGTAACCAGCAAAGGCAGCGACAGCAACTCCGGCCACGGCAGAGGCCGCCTCAATGCCACTTGCTCCGCCGACGCTCTCGGGAGGAGATTCAACGGTACCAGGAGGGAATGCGCCAGGAGGAACAGGTCCACCAACAGGGGCCTCAACGACATCATCTTGCTGCGACGCATCATCGTCATTTGAGTTTCCAATTTGTTCGTCATCAGTGTCACCGGTGGGGGGGACAGCAGCAGCTGCCGCAATGGACGCGGTATCGCCCTTGGCGGGCTCGCTGCCTTGTGCATCGGTGCAAGCCAACCCGACAAAGGCGACGAGAACTAGAGCCAGGACAACAGCACGTCGTGCCATTTTTGTGTTTTGTTTGGACTCGTTAATGCTAAAAGGGTGGTGATTTGTGGTGAGGTTGGATCATTTGTATGAGTTTATACTATGGAGAGAGATGGAGGAGTTTGGGATGCCTTGGACTACGGCGCGGAGTGTGAGGAAAACCGTGGAGTTCACAAAGTTTGTTATTACTAATTTTAGTAAATTAGCAGCCTTATTAATTTTGGTTCTCTGTATAATATATCTATCTGTTTTCTTATTCCCCATCACTAATTTTCATGGAAATTATAAATTTGGTAATTCATTGGCTAATCAAATATAAGATTATTTTGGCCTCCCCCACCTCCCCCCCGCGAAGCCATAAATTCTGCTACATTGAATACAACTGCAAATAATACTTCGAAGTCCAAAATAATTTACATAAAATAAGTCGAAGGCTGCAAGCTATCAAATTAACAATAAAACCACCGTCATACATCAACCTAGTAGAATTTCTCTTCTTGGCTACATAATTGAATACGAAAAGAAAGTGAAGAAAGTATACAAGCTGCACAATAGGGATTCTGAGTAAAAATGCATGCATAAGATGCACAACTTATTTTTCCATAAAGACAACTTCTTCAAATTGTTAAATACCTGAAAGTTATTTTTAGGGAGGAAAACAGTCACATACTTGTTTGGAGTTCTATTATCTTTTGGAATGGATTTCCTTTTTATTTAACTTATATGTTTTTTGCCCCCCCCCCCCCCCCCCCCCCGGCGAAAAAAAAATACATATATATAAATAAAATCAAATTATCCTTGTATGAACTAATTATAAGTCCCACAATATTAATGTTGTATGGTCTTTTGACACGAAAGAGACAACCAATTTCAAGTAATAAATATCAAAACATTTCAACGACTTGCACGAGCTGAATTCTTGTGCTGCTTGGCTTCACTATCATCCCCAATCCTAAGTTGATAAAGAGGTAGGCGAATAATGTCACGCATCTCATTCAACAGCACTTCTTCTGTGATATTGTCCCTAATGCTCCTCATGACCTTATTGTAAGTGTTGAACTCATTTGGAGTATCTTTATCAGTCCTGACCCTCATTAAGACCCAAACTTGTTCTTCACAGTCCCAACAACACTCGATAATTTTCCCCGAGTAAGACGCAGGATCGTGTAGTATAGTACCAGTACCACCACCATCTTTGAACACAACCTTACTCCCTTCCATCAGTTTCCTCTTCCCTCGCTCATAAAGAAAAAGCAGCTTATTACCATTACCATCAATCTCAAATAGAAAATCAACCGAGTTCATTTCAGGGTATTTCCACTTCAGGAGGCCATGATGAGTACGTGGAACATAAGGGTCATCCCAACCTTGGAAAATAACACCATCCGAATCATGAGTAAGCTGCCTAGGAATGAACTCCTTCAAAAGCTTTGGAACAGTGGAGAGGAACCAGAAATCCTTCCTCCTAACCTTGAATGGTTCCAAATCATATCCATAGTAAGAATTAAGCGTCTTGCTCTGTCTTTCGTGATTTCGCGGCTGGATAACTTGTTTCTCAACCATACTCCATCTCTCATGGAAAGGCCTATCTATAACAGACACATTGTTAATGACCATAAGGTCATAAACAAGGTACCTTCTCTCTGGCTTCTTTTCCTTTAAACCAGGCAGCAAGACTGTATCAATCACCATCTCCCCATCAAGTAAAGTGTAATGATGAGTCTTAATCTTGTCACCATAACCAAAATCCTTAATGGGTTTGCAAGGAAATCTCATACGGACCCTTCTAAAGTTAAAACTTCTGTCAATCAAGTAAACTCCATCCCTAGTTATTAGCATCATATATCTTGTACCATCAGCCTTCCAAGTGGCATAATAGTACTTTTGCCTTATCAGCTGTAGATTGTCCTTGTTTAGGGACACTGGGTGCGACCCTGGAAATTGGGTACACCTCCCTCTGAAACCACCACTGCCCAAATTAAGGGCTTCATAGCAGAACTGCCTTAGCGCATTCTGACGGGCCCAGGGTATCTCCTCCCCCAAAACATCGTCGTTTGTCATGGTCTTATCAAAAGAATTGGGGGGTTTTGTTCTAAACGACGTGTCGTTGTTGGGTGGTTGAGATCTTTGTACATCAAGATCTTGTAGGGGCTCTCTTTTGAATCGCTTGTTGTGTCTCTGTTCACGCTTCAAAGATCTAGATTCGATGGTCAATTCGGACCGAATCGACGATCGATCACGCTCGATCTTGGAGTAGTAGAAAGAAGCCATTGTCAGCGGTGATGACGCCGTCTGCGAAACCCTAGAGAGAGACTCTTGAGAGCGAATATGAAAGTGAAACCAAGGGCGAGGTGAAGACGGTTATTTATAGACTTTCGTTGAAAATTTTAATGTGATTTATTTGGGAGAAAAAAAAATTGAGGTAATTATTATTTGAAGATGATGGGCGGCCCAAGTATCTTACAGGCCCAACTTTGGGAAGCCCATAATAACGTGGGTCATGTCGATGTAGCCCGTAAAAGTAGAGCAAGGCGCCGGGGCCTTAATACAATGGTGCTTATATAAATATGACTAAATTTTGGCCCCAATTTAAATAAATATCAATTTATCAAATATTATAACAAAATGTCCAGTATATTTGTTTATATATGCAGTGTAAAATTTAAATATACTAAGTACAAAAAATTATATACCCAGTACATTTCAATACAGTAACTGAAATTAGTAGATAAACGTATCTACCAAGTGTAAAAATATATATACCTAGACATTTAGCTATAAAATTTAAAAAATGAACATCTATTTAATCAAATTTAAAACATTGGTCATCTATCTAAATTTTTCTAATGTAATGCAATCGGAAGAAATTACGCTCACTATCCTTAGGGTTAAGTTTTTTATTTAGCAGTATCTTTTTTACGTTTTTGTTTTGTAATAGTTTTTATTGTAAAGTTTTAAATTTGCCCCTAATTCTTCTTAACTAGTTGACATTTATCTGTGTTGATTGGTTGAGTTTTTATGAATTAATCGAATGAGATTTTTAAAAAAAATAGTTAAGGTTTGTCAACTGTGTAGTTTGGGTTTTGTTTTATCAAGTGACTAGATGAATTTTGCTAACTAACTAACTGAGGTTTAAAACTATAACTGAAGTATATTTTGTACAATTTTGGTACAAAATTATTATATTTTGAAATTATATTTAGTTAGCTATTATATGACAAAAGTTGAATTTTGAAATGCTATTGTAAAGAATCCCAAATAAATTCCAACTCTCAAACATGATGATATAGGAAAACATCAATTTCAAGAATGTCGTTTTCTGTTGTTTTTTTTTTTTGAGTATCCATTTTTAGGAAGATTCATACTAAAAGTATTTGTTTTTATCTTTTGGAAAAGTATTGCTTTTATAATATAAAGAGTTAATTACGTAAAAATACTCTCATTTTTATTTTTTTTTACAAAATATACCTTAATTTTTGAACTTCTGCAAATTAATGACCTTAATTTTTAAATTCTATAAATTAATATCTTTGTATTTTTGAAATATGCAAAATAATACCCCCACTTTTGAATTCTACAAACTAATATCTTGATATTTACGATATTAATATATTCAGCTTTTGTTTTCTTTGTAAATTCATACCATGAGGAAATCAAAAGATGCAAACATCCCCTATTAACTTATTAAAAATGTTTATATATTATTATATTATCAGAAATTATTTTATAATTGTACTTTTTGTTAATTGATAAAAAGACAATTTTTTATCTCTCATTTTCATTTTCTTTTTTTTTAAACATTTAACCATATTTACCTCTCATTCTATTTTTTTTACTTTTTTTTAATGAAAATTAAATAAGTTAATTGCCAATATTTTTCAGAAATTTTATTATTATTTAATAATTTTTATTTAAGTTGATGTTGGCTACAATCATATTTTTATTATTAAAATCAACTAATTGGGCATTAAGGTTACAAATTTATTGTAATTTCAAATGTTGGAGTATTGGAGTATTAATTTGTAAGAATTTTAATTATTAAAGTATTAATTTGCATAATTTAAAAGTGATGATATTATTTTGTAGAATTTCAAAAGTCATGGTATTATTTTATGGAAATTTAAAAGTGAGGATATTATTTTGTAAAAATTTAAAAATTAAGGTATTTTTTTGCACAAAATTACAAATCAAGGTATTTTAATGTCATTATCCCTAATAAAAAATTTATAAGACTAATCTAAACGACTACATAAATAAATTAGGATAGAGATTTCCCCAAATTAAAGAAGGGGCAACATTGACTTTTTTTTCAATTAAAAAAAGTGGTAAGTGACTACCACTTAAAAAAGAAAAGGAGTGCTAACTTAAAAGTGGTAGCAAATCTATTTTGACGACTGAGATTAACTTAATTGATCTGAAGTTTGAAGGATATGTATGTAAATTTGGAGGAGGTTAGGAGTTTAAATATTGGTATTGATGAGTGTGTGAGTTATTTTTCTTGACCTATGTAAGAAGTGGTGATAATTAGCTAAAGCTTGCTTAAAAAAAAAGAACTTAAAAGTGATAGCAAATCTAATTTTCACTTTTTTTAATTTAAGATTCATATATACTACATGTTTGAGAGGGATTAGTTACAATTTTTTTTAGAGCTAACAACTATTTATTGGTCTCCAACAACTATTATTTTGGGCATATAAAGTCACATAACTAACCCTATAAGCAATTCTATAAGTTTGTAAGGTTAGTATTTACTTTTCAAATGTATTAAAGTGGAAGATTTAAGCAAAAACAATTGGAAATTTGATTTTTTATGGTAAATTTTCAAAAAAATTGAAAAGTCTCAAAATTTGAAATTATTCTGAAAAATTCTATATTTAATTATAAAAATATCATTTTTAAAAGTATTTAGAAAAATATCATTTTTAATTAGTTGATGATAAAATATAAGATGACTAGTCAAGTTAACTGAGATAATTTGATCACTTACTTCAAGCATCGTTGGAAAAAACTAATTTTGAAGAAAAATAGTATTTTTCTAAATATTTTTTAAAAGTGTTAATTTCTAATAACACTTTTAAAAATTGATATTTTTTATAAATATTATTTTTCAAAAAAATTAGGTCATTCGAGATTTTTCAATTTTTGGTATTTTAGGCCTTGAATTTTGTAAGAAGCTTCGAAACAAATGCAAGTGTTAAAAATAATTAATCTCCACTAAAAATGGTGTAAAGTTCTGGCCCAAGTATTTTACAGGCCCAAATGTGGAAAGCCCATGAAATTACAGTAAGGCCCAAACTCCACCGCTTTTAAAAATTGAAAAATTGAGATCCAAACCCTAGAAAGCGGAGGAGTCAGTAGTGAGTGAATGAAAGAAACTAAACCCTTTGCCATTTGAAACGAAAGCAGAGCTGTGGGTTTCACGATTTCTCTGAAAGCTTCTACAGAGAGAGAGAGAGAGAGAGTTGTGGAGTTGGGGAATCTGAATCGAAATGGCGCTAGCTTTCGATGAGTTCGGGAGGCCATTCATAATCATAAAAGAGCAGGGGCAGAAGACTCGATTGAGGGGTCTCGATGCTCAGAAGGCCAACATTTCTGCTGGAAGAGCCGTTGCTCGGATCCTCAAGACCTCTCTCGGCCCCAAAGGCATGGACAAGATGCTCCAGAGCCCCGACGGCGACGTCATCATCAGTATATCTATCTCTATCTCTCTCTATCTTGAGCTTTTGTTGCTATTGTTGTTGATTCGGTGAAAAAAGCTTTGATTTTTCATTATTCATACTCCGGCAATGGTGGATTTTTAGTGTTTGGTTGATATTTACTGTTTTGGATCTATTTTGGTAAAGATCCAAATGACAAGCATGATGGGTAGTCACTGTAATTTGGAGTTGGTGTCTGCAGAGTTGTGATTTATGATCCCTTTAGCTAAACCATAAACCCCCATTTTTTCCTTTTATTGAATTATATGGTAAATGTGAGTGATAGTTTGTAGAGCTAATGATTTTTTCTTCTGGGTTCTGTTTACACAGCAAATGATGGTGCGACAATTCTGGAGCAAATGGATGTCGACAATCAAATTGCGAAATTGATGGTTGAACTCTCTCGTAGTCAGGATTACGAAATTGGTGATGGGACAACTGGAGTTGTTGTCATGGCTGGTTCACTCTTGGAGCAGGCTGAGCGGCTATTAGAACGTGGTATTCATCCAATTCGAATTGCCGAGGGCTATGAAACGGCCTCTAGAATAGCTGTTGAGCATCTGGAGCGTATAGCTCAGAAGTTCGAATTCACAGAATCGAATTTAGAACCTTTAGTTCAGCCTTGCATGACTACTTTATCATCAAAAATGTAAGTCCCATGTTTTATTCTCATACATTGACGTTTTGCTTCACCATGTTTATAGTGTATTGGATACAATGATGTGATTGGAAGCCAGTGCTTTCTTTATTTTTTTTTTCCCATCCCACCTGTTTGTTTTTCGTATTGGTTCTATTCGTATTGCTAAAGTTAAGTAGAAAATTTTATTGCACAGCCACTGTTGCTATATACTGATCTCATGTGTTGGGGGAACTTAAACTTTTTAATCAAATTTGCGAGTCATGAAGGTTGATGATGATTATGATGGTTTTGTTGAACATTATGGAAGACATACTATGTTACGTATTTTGGAAATGAGACTTCTTTTAATCTTGCAGTGTGAACCGATGTAAACGTGATCTGGCTGAGATTGCTGTTAAAGCAGTTCTTGCTGTTGCAGATTTAGAGAGGAGGGATGTTAACTTGGATTTGATAAAGGTGGAGGGAAAAGTAGGGGGCAAATTGGAAGATACTGAGCTGATATATGGAATTGTTGTTGACAAGGAGATGAGCCATCCGCAGATGCCAAAGCGAATTGAGGATGCTAAAATTGCTATCTTGACTTGCCCCTTTGAGCCACCAAAGCCAAAGACTAAACATAAGGTTGATATTGATACTGTGGAGAAGTTCCAAACTTTACGTCAACAAGAACAGAAGTACTTTGACGAAATGGTCCAAAAATGCAAGGTGATATTACTTTTTCTGTAGTCATATGAACTTTTATGATAAAAACCGTTATTGACATTGTCTTACAGTTGCGGTTTGATTCCAATTTCTCTTATGTCTTCTGTATCATAGCTTATCTAGGGTTTGTTAATGGTAGAATCTTGTCTTATTTCCTCGCTTATGGGTTGTTGTTGTTGTTGTTTTCCTTTTTTTTTTTTTAAATGGCTATATTTACACCTGGGGACTGATTTTTGTTTTTTTGTTTTTTCTTTTGGGCAGGATGTTGGTGCTACGTTGGTTATCTGTCAATGGGGTTTCGATGATGAAGCAAATCATCTATTGATGCATCGGAACTTGCCCGCCGTTAGATGGGTTGGGGGTGTAGAGTTAGAACTAATTGCGATAGCTACTGGTGTGTTTCATAACTTTCATTAATCATTTTGTACTTGAATTTTTACCTGTATATTTGTGGATTGTTTTCTTATACTTGATAGATATTATTAGCCTCTTTTGGGGCTGTTTGTCTGTATTGCCAACTACAATATAATGGTTGTGGTCATGCACTTGTAGGTGGAAGAATTGTGCCAAGATTCCAGGAGTTGACTCCTGAGAAGTTGGGAAAGGTGTATTTGGATCCTTTTCTGTGTGCATTTCTTCTTATTATTTATTATTCTTTTTTTCTTTTTTTCTTTTTTGTGGGGTAGGTAGACTTTCTCTCTTGCATTATTTAATTGCACGTTGAATTACAATGGTTAACACAAATTCTTTTATTAGGCTGGCTTGGTTCGGGAAAAAGCCTTTGGAACGACGAAAGATCGAATGCTGTACATTGAACACTGTGCAAATTCAAAGGCTGTTACTATATTTATCCGTGGAGGTAGGTTTCTTATCACATTCCTGATACTACTAGTTTGAATTCTAGTATAATTATTTGGAGTGAGAACTTTGATTGTTCCTCAAACTAATGATAGCAAGTTGTGGTGCTCTTTTGTAATTTTCATCTGTTTTCCTCCCTCCACACCCCATGAAAAAGAACCATCTGGAAGGAATTTGAATTGATAATCTTACATGAGGTTTAGGTGGTTGTTTATGGTGCATCCCCACTGCCCTGCCCCCCCCCCCCCAACCAAAAAAAAAACAAAAAAACAAAAAAAAAAGCCGAAGAAAAAAATTCTCACATTGAAGCATTTGAATTTGATAATCTAACGTGGTTTATTGGTGGTCGATGATGCATCAGGTAACAAAATGATGATAGAGGAGACCAAGCGCAGTATTCACGATGCATTGTGTGTTGCTAGGAATCTCATTCGCAACAATTCTATTGTCTATGGTGGTGGCTCGGCTGAGATATCTTGTTCAGTTGCTGTAGAGGCAGCTGCAGATAGATACCCAGGAGTTGAGCAGGTTTGAGGAAACTTTTCTTTCTTATGTTATTTCATATTCTGTTTTACTTTTTTTTTTGAGAAAATATTCTGTTTTACTTTAAATGTATTAACTTTGTTTTGTCATATTCTCCTTCCTTACAGTATGCTATCAGAGGATTTGCTGATGCTCTGGATGCTATACCTATGGCACTTGCAGAGAATAGTGGTCTCCAACCCATTGAAACGCTGTCTGCAGTTAAATCTCAGCAAATTAAGGTATTTCCCTGTTTCATCTGCCTTGACTATTTGTTCATGTTCTGCTTTGCACTATAAGCTTACCTGTTTCTAGTGGGCATTAATTTCTACTCGCCATTCTGGTTTTGGCTTTTAGGAGAGCAATCCGTATTGCGGAATTGATTGCAACGACGTAGGCACTAATGACATGCGTGAGCAGAATGTTTTCGAGACACTCATTGGAAAGCAGCAGCAGATCTTGCTGGCAACACAAGTTGTCAAGATGATATTGAAAATTGATGATGTTATCTCCCCATCTGAGTACTAATTTTTTGTGTTTTTATGATTTTCGCAAATCTGCTCGACAGAAAAGGTGCTCATATGGTTGGTATTCTCTTGTCGTGAATGTGATTTCCTTACAGGGTGACTTTGAGACAATATGTTCACTTGTTGGATACTTTTTGCTTGTAGCTTTTTAAGGTGGCTTTCATTGAATTTGTAAGGCATTGTTACTCCTTTTGTGGCAATAGATTGTCAGCTTTCTTATTTTAACTCTGTCCTTCCCCAACCGTTGAAGGGTTCTTAATTCTGTGCCCCTCGGTTGATCATCTACCATGAATGGACAGTAAAAAATGGATGAGAATGGTACATGTTGGACTGTCCGCCTAAATGGCATTTTATTCTAATTAGAATGCAGTTTGAAGTTGATTGTTGGATTTATTTTTTGGGTGTTTTGAGCTGTTGCTTTAGATCTGATTGGTTATTTTGGATTGCCGTTGTATCAGTTTTCGCAGATACAGTCAGTTTTGTCTCACATTTCTTCTAGATCGTCAAATCTTTGAAAACGAATGCCATTTGCTGCAACGTCAGTTTGTAGATATGGCCTAAAATGTCAGTTAACTGCGAACTGTGTCACATGTAAAGCTTGGAAACAGAGAACCTCTCTTTTTGTATATTTTGTTTCTTCTATTATTTTCCCCTTGAAAGGAGCATATTTTTTAGTGGTATAATTTCTTGAGCTAAAGATTTTGCGAGTGATGTCTATTTCAAATAAATAAACAAATAAAGGTCCAACTGTACCATTTTCCTTTCTCTTATCAATATTATATACAATGGCGTAACTGTTTTACCCCCCAACTTATAACGGGTTATAAATCATACATACATATCCACTAAAATTCATGGCTTATCATTTTCACAGTTTAGGTACTATATTACTACAGAAATTCTGAGCAGGGGCACAGTTATTACTTTATTAGCAGTGTATACTCTTTTTTTGACGAAATAATGTAATAGTAGTGTATAGTATTTATACATGGTTAAACTTGTGTTAAGTTCCATCATAACTGAATGTGATAATAATGATAGTCTTCTAGTCTTGAGAAAAAAAGCACACTAAATATATATACTAAAGGCCAAAGGGTCCTCTTTTTCTGCTTCTTCAACTCTGCCGACGATATAATATGCGATTTATGGCTTGTATGGGATGTGTTGGTATTGTTAGAAATTATTACGAGTGTTGTCGGTGTCATTTATAGCAACTGGGATTGTCGGGTGCAGAAGCCTTAATGGTGGGCACTTTAGTTGTTCGTGATAGATAAATACAATCAAAGCGTTGATATTGTTCTTTCAAGTTTCTCAATAGTCAAAAGGAGAGAGAGAGAGAGAGAGAGAGAGAGAGAGAGAGAGAGAGAGAGAGAGAGAGAGAGAGAGAGAGAGAGACTAGTCGTTGATGTAGGAACCTTTTGTCTCCAAAATACATGGTTCTTAGATAAGAGTACAAAACCACCAATATCATTTATTTTCTCTAAACTTTCTGTTCAATCAACACTCCTCTCTGAACCATCCCATGTGAGAAAAACCATAATTTGCGGGAGAAATTATGCGGACGAAGATGAACTTGGTGGCATTAATTCAACTGAACTTGTTTCAATATGAGAGAGAGAGAGAGAGAGAGACAAAACCAATACTTTTGGCTATTGGTTCTTACAACCCCATAAAAGGTTTTTTTTTTCAGCGAAACTTACGTGGGTCATTCACCTTGAAACAAAGCTAAGGTTGCAAGAGCTTGGAATTCAAATTTGAAAAATTTGATATACAACACAATATAGAGTCCAAACTCTATTACCTTATACGTACAATTGGTTCTTTTTTTCACTTTCCGCAGATTCGTCACTTTTATTTTTCTTCCCTCAAAACTTGGCCATTATAGATTACTATTGACAAACGTTGAGACTATATATTATATAGTATAATATCAGATATCAATTAATCAGCAACGTGAGCCTTTCTTGCACCTAAGTGATCCAGCTCCACTTGTGATTGAACTCACTAGCGAAGATGACCTTGCTCCCAAGCTTGATGCCTTGGCGTAATTAGAAGATGATCCTGCCCCAGATGCTGTGAAAAAGGCTCCATTCAATAACAAGTCTCCCTCTGACCTCCAATTCCATTTCTTCCACTCTTTTTGGGGTGCATCCTCATGCTTAGTAACCTGAAAAAATGATCATTTTATGTTACTAAACTTCAAAGCTAGTCAACAGTTCTCAAAAAATTTATTAATAGTACAAGCATTTGATTATATGAGTTTTCTTACCTCTTTGTTGAATCTGTCACTGGGAGCAAGAAATCTATTGCCTTGGCTGTTAATAGTAGGAGAAGCACTTCCACCAATTGCATACATTTGCCAATGAGTATAATCATTATTTACCACATGGAAATACCCAAGTCTACATCTGCAAACATTTTTGAAAACAGAGCAATGTCGGCAAATATATAGAAGAAATCAATAAAACCCAATTGTTATTAGGCCTCAAATATTGATACTTTTATGATCTAATAATGGATAATTATTACCTTGGCATTCTCTGCACAAGCCCTTCTCCAAAATGGTTAAAGGCAATGGTAACTTGCATATTCTTGTCTTGTTTGTAACTATCACTGTGGCCTAAGAGCATGACCTTGTTATGGTGAGTCATGTAATTGTTGGAGATGGTAATGGCTGTGGATCCATGAATGGCATCAATAAGTCCATCACGGCAATTGGAGAGAGAGCAATGGTCAACCCAAATATGGCTTCCACCAAAAATTGAAACTCCATCTCCATCAGACAAAGTTCTCCACCCATAATGGCTAGGTGAGTCTCTAACATAGGCATTCCCACCTTGTTTACAGTCATGAATGTTGAGACCATGAATTATAATGTTTGTCACATACTGAATAGTAATGCATGGTCCACCAGCTATATGGACACTAGCTCCTCTGCCATCAATGGTCTTGAATGAGTTGACCATAAGCTCTTCTTTGAGCTTGATCACCATGTCACGTTGGAAAATGATCCACAATGGCTCATCTTGGATGGCGCCATACCGGAGTGTGCCCGGTTTGGGATTAACAGGGTGGTCTCCAGCATCGGTGACCACGTATATCTTGCCATCTCTGCCACCAATGGCATGTTTTCCAAATCCAATGGCGCAATCAGCTAACCGTTTGCGGTTTTTCTCCCATTGTGGGTCACAACGCCAGCAGTCATCAATGGGGTTGCCAGTTCCACAAGAGAGAAAGCCCAAGTTCCTTCTAGACGCATTGATGCTCCTGCAAGTATTAATAAGATTCCAAAGTTAATACTTAAATGTAATGTCATTGAAATTGTATGTTTGGTACAATATATGACATTTGAAGAAGTAAGTAAATAGGCAATGGGCAATGGTATATTATATATACTTGTGTACTTCTTGTACTATGAGTTCAGGGTCATGAACTGGCGAAGAGGAAACGAGGGTTGGAGCTAGAAAAAGTGAGAGGAGTAAGAATGAGAGTAATGGCATTGCCATGACTATTGAGATTTTTCTTCGCCTTGAAGAGTATAGGTAGGTGTAGGCAAAGAGAGCTAATTCTTTAGTGATGGAGGTTGAGAAAAGGGCGAGTCTATAAATAGGCAATAAACAAGAGAAGAAGCTGATTAAACAATATGCAATTGGGGTCCACCAGTTCCATGATTTCTCCATTAAATCGGTTCCCTTGTATATGGTTTGGCCGTTAAGCAATCTATCTAATTCTTTATATAATCTATGTGCATGGAAGAACTTTTTTAAGGGGCCACTTTGAGTATTTGCATGAAATTAAACTAGCCAAGTAATTCAACCACAAATAACTAGTATAACATAATTAGTAGGGCTATTTGTCTGGATGGATTCGTCCGAACTAGTTATGTTGAGAGAAAATAACCAATGTTGAGAGTACCTATTGAGACTTTTTTGGGATAGAATGACAGGCTTTACAAATCATAAATATGAGACAATAGCTTAGCTATACACCGACACTTTCAAAATTTTTGATCGTTAGCTATTGTTGGTTTGCATTAATTTCATCTCTCACCCCTTTTCTCTTTTTTCATTTTTAACTTGCCACCTTTAAATTATTGCATGCCATTTACATATTCTTTCATAAATGCATTTTGGTAGACGACACCATGTTTCACTCTATTTAATGAACAAAGAAAAGATGACCTTTTACAGTTCCTTGGAAAGTAAAGGCCGAATTAATAAATCAAATCTTTGCTCAGTTTATGATCAATGGTATACTCCCCTTTAAAAATAATTAGCTTCTTATTTTGATGCCTTTTCATATGAAATCTAATACGTACCCCTACTCCTATTTGTTTTCTTCCTTTAGTATCTATATGTTTTGGCACATAGAATATAGCACTTGAATTAATAAATCATGGTAACAAGTAAATAGAGAAATATAGCTAGGGTAGTAGGACTAATATATGATTTAAAGTATAGAAAAACACAAGCTGTATCCGCAAAGCTCGCGAGGTGTACTTGAATTTCAGCAGTGGTGGTGCATACGAATGTGCTGACGTGGGACCATTGATGACTTCCACATGTCACCCCTTATCTTATTTATTTATTTATTTATTTTTCCAATTGTATCAAAATTAGAAGGAGTCTTTCTTTCTCTGCAATCTGAATTGAATTAGGTCACATGGGGTCCGTACCATCCGTCCACAGGATGACATGGGCATCTCTATCTTGGAAAGGGCACGTTCTCCCATGTGAGCTTTGTTCCCTTATATTCTTCCAACGTTGAACCCCACATATTAGTGGTGTGGTCGAATCTGAACCCTCAGTTTTTCCCATTTTGATCACTTAAGAGTGCATGTGATCGGAATTTTATGAGCTAGCTAGCTAATATAGCTACAACGGTCCAGCCGTTAGTGGTGGTTGCTGAATGCTGATCAACTATACACGTCCCCGTAGGGTCGATATATCATACATATAATATAGTTATTTATATATATATATATATTAGTTTTTTTTTCTTTATATTTTTTTTCATACTAACACTAATCTAACAATTATGATATATGTATTAAAAAATATGTATTATTAATAATATTTTTTTTAATATAAAAAATATACACTAAATTTTAATTAGTTAAAATGATATATATGGATAAAGAAAAAATAACTACTCTATTAGTGCTCATCCATAATATAGTGCCCATCCATGATGTATCTATATGTATGTGACAACGTTTATGTGGAGAGGAGCCAAAGTGCTGGAGAATTCCATTAAAGGGCAAAGATCCATGTTTAAGACAATTAGTACTGCATTATATACATTTTGACTTTCTATTTAGTAACATGACCATCCACTTAATAAGTTAATACGTGTCTCTTCAGGGTTGTTGCCACCTGGCATGTGCCATTATTCTGATCAGCCATTTTTGTTGTTGGCGGATGTATACCAATGATAGGGATGCACGATTTGATGATCAGCTGCTTTTGGGGGCATTATATAATAACGTGGATAAGATATAGAGATCATTACTTTTTGTTGCACTCTTATATGTATGATCATTACGTATCTTGAACCTTTGGTAGCCTTAATCATCAACTATCCACGAGAAACACAACGCTCCCTCACCTTAATATGCTGCTTAATTACTTCGTGGTAATTAATCTACTAGCTATGGTCACACCAGGAATGATTAATGTCATCCAAAGTTTCTCGAACTCCATAAATTATGTATATAATTAAATCACACTTTACTTATTATACATACAACAGAATTACTAATTTTGTATCAAGCAGTAATGAGTGGTACATGTTATTATCGTATATATATATATATAGCTAAGGCAGCAAGTTGTATATATGTCTTATATGACTAATTTTCACCGACACATTAGAAAACCAGAATGTATACCTCCACAAATGTCACATTCGCGCAAAATAAATGCCAAAAAAGTTACTATATCTATAGCGTGAATCTATTGTAGTACTAGTGTCCTCGTTCTCTCTCTCTCTCTCTCTCTCTCTCTCTCTCTATATATATATATATTATGCATATACATATATGTGTATATATATTTTTGGGTTCAAATAAACGGGAATGCAGTACTCTTGAAAAAGAGAAGGAAAAAAAAAAGTACACACAACAAGGAGACATGTGATAATTAGTCATGTGAGATAGGTTAGAATAATTAGTGCTTGCAGAGAAAGGATGAAAAAATTTACAATGGGTTAAAAGCCGAAGTATATCTTGCGGCATTATCGAAGCTCACGTGGTTGAATAGTATATATTAATGGAAACGGCATCGATCCGTAAGTGACGATCCTGATTTAGCTAGCCTCTAGCATAAATGGGGAGTAGGGACCAAACACTGCTCAAAACCTCTTATTTCAACCATACTTATTACGTACACTTTTTTCTTTCTTTCTTTCTTTCAACTTTTTATTTTTGTTTTCGTTTCTTTTTTCATATATATAAAACCAAGAAATTGCATTCACATATGCTAATTAAATTATGGGAGTAACTGATCAATAATAATTCTAAATGTACGTAATTACAATAATGCTAAAGTACATAGTAATATGATGAATATACATATTTGTGTTTTTATATATGTGTGCATTAATTAGGTTCATTTAGTGGGTCTTTTCTATTTCTGTTAAAAACGTACAAGAAAACTTTTATTTAATTATATAGTTTGCGAGAAGTGTAGTCCCCTATTATTCACTCATGGGCAGTACTTACAAAATTAACCATTCTATTTTCTTCTCTTTCCTTTCCACTTGCAAATAATTTGGTGCAATTTAATTTGTACAAACATGTTTTTTTTTTCTATTTTGTTCAGAAAAAAAAATGTTGCAAAAATGAAAAATTTGTTAGGCTTAAAAATTGAGAAATGAGCTGTGGTCGCGCGTGCAGCTTGGTAACTCCAGATCCTTCCAACGTGGAGGGTCTCAAGTCTGAATCTTCATTCTCTAAAGTTAAACAAAAAAAATAGTAATCAATAATGCGGTTCATTATGTGTCAAATTTAACATTCTTTGAAATTAACTTGTTAGGAGTTTTAAACAAATTATAGGGCAAAATTATGGATTTGTCCGGAAATTGCCGCTTGACATGCATGACGAGCTAAAAGAACAACATTAAATTTTAGTCTACAACAAAGATTTCATATATATGCAGACGTACATTACGGCCTAAAGACCAGGGCTCATCAGGGTCCAAGTTATAAACTCATCACTTTTGTTTAATTTGCTTGGGACTTGGGCAACTTGGTTCAGCACGTGCCCATCAAGACTTGTCATTTTTCTACACAATAAAATCATAATATATATATATATATATATGTATATATGTAAATTTATTATCACATAGCATGAGCTAGGAACAAGAGCCATGTGGTTGGCAGAAGCTGCACTGATGCTTATACATCCTCAACTCTTTTAATACATAAATTCTTCGAATTAGTTATCAGCTCATCCACAATATTGATGATCTTGATAGCTACCCACTAAATCTATTTCTCAATAATCCACTCCCTACTGTGTGTGTGAATTTATTTATATTACACATATAAGAGTGTGTTATATAAAAATTGTAAAGATCAGTTTAATATTATAAGTCAATAAGAAGCAGCACATGATATATAACACCGTCGATATTGATATATAGAAATAGAATGTCTATCATATAATAGCTACATCAGAAAAATAATACACACAAATTTTGGCCATGGAAGAAGGCATTAAAAAGAATTCCAAAAGGCTCATCGAAAATGATCATATTCAGATTAATCATTGATCTACGTTAATTAATAATCGTATGTGAAGCAGTACATTCAGGTACGACTTAATAAAACAATACTAAAATAAATATCCATATATGGATAGCCAATTAGCACCAAAGACGGAATTCATTTCATGAGCACAACATGGTGCTACTACATAATAAATATGAATGATTACGATGGCCTCTTAATGATTGGATCATGTGCTATGCTATAATATAAGTGGGTTTAAACTATATATAGCAGCAAATTCTTCCTTTGATTCTGGCTTTAAATTAATTAATTAATTAATCTATTCTTTTCCCACTCAATTTACCAACTTTAGAGAGCAGTTAAGTCAAATTTTGATTATTTCATACACATGACATCCCTCTTTTCGTTTTTCTCAAGTTCGTTCTTTTTTAAAAGGGAAAAATAAATGTCTGATTATTCGATCGAGAGGATTCATCACATCAATAAGGTTGGATGATATCAAGTATTAAACTCTAAATTAATAATGAATCATGGTGACCCTATTTATAATCAGCATAATGAATGGTGAAAACAAGAGCTTCACTCTAATTGTCAGGATTGTTCGAATAAGTCTTGCAAATAGAATTTTGAACCTCAGATAACTTAATTGCAATCTTACACAAATATAGTCCTAACATTCAAAAAATTGAAAAATCTTGGATTTGTCTAATTCATTTGAAAAATAACTTTGGACCTCGAGTAACTTGACTGACTAGCTTACGTACCTTTAACAAGTGGACAAATTCAGGTTTTAAAGAGTTACTTAACTGGTTTATCTTAAATATATTTGACGAATTTAGGTTTTAAAGAGGTAGCCTAATTTGATGTTTTTCTAAATAAATTGTAAAAGTTGTATTTTTTAAATAAATTTGAAAATTTTAGGGGGAGGGGAGGGGGAGGGGGGGAAGATGAGACCATCTGAGATTTTTTTTAATCTTTCGAAATTTTACCACATAAAATCAAACGTCCTCAACTTAATTTCCTCGACTAAATGCCTCATAAACCCATTTTAAAATTGTCATTTTACTCTTTGGTTTAAATTTTGAGGAAAATAATCCTTATTTATTAGGAAAGAATTGTGTTTCTCTTACTCCATCCAAGGAAGCTTTTTTCCATTCCTTTAGTCAATTTCTAACAGGAAACATTATTTTTCTATTCTACCAGCAGAATATGTATTCTTTTTTATTAAAAAAAATTATATGAGCACTTTTGTCAACACATACTTAGTTCATTCCATTCCCACGTGTAACATGATATAATAATTCTTATTTCATTATTAATTCCAAATTTTAATGAAATAGTAAATTATTACTTTTATTCTAATTCTCGTTGAGAAATTAAAGTTTTAATCTTACTCACTCTTATTTTGAAGATAACAAACATTTGATTTAGTACTAATGATTTAACTTAAGTGTGTAGTGAAATGATATTAAAGTTCTACCTCGAGTTAATCAAAGAATCAAGCTTGAAGATGGATGCATATGGATATATTAGAATCAAGCTTAAAAATGAATAATCAAGATACAAGATCGTGTCTAGATAAGATATATTCATACTTAGTCTTGTATTTGATTTAGTTCATTGCACATAAATTCTCTTTGCATTAGCTAATACTTTCAAAAGAATTCTTAAAAATCTTTCAAATGAATTTTTAAACAAATCTTTAAAGAATTAGCTAAACTTTAAATCTACTAATTCTTAATTATTTAAAAATAATATCATTTCAAATCTAGCCTAAATATTCTCAAAAAAATATTTTTTAATGTTAAAAATGATTTGAAGAAAGTTTTAAGAACGACTAAAAATTAGTTCAAAAAAACAAAAAATTTAGTTTCTGACTAATTTTGGTCGACCAAAATAAAGGCAAAAAATGACCGTTGGAGCTGAATTGACATATCGGACTCTAATGGCTAGTTTTTTGGTCAACTAAAATTAATTCTGGCCGACCAAAATTTTGGCAACAAGTTACCAACGGTCGAAAACGGTTAGTTTTTGAAGATGCCTTTAAATAGAGCCAAGTTTGATGACTTAAAACAAGAGAATACGAACTTATATTGGTACCCAATTAGTTTCTAAGTGCAAAAACTCTCTTTTACTCAACTTTAATTTTCAAATCATATTGAGCCAATCTTAGAGCATTTATTGTACATTGTTCTCAAATTTTCTAAGCTAAAATTGTATTAATTATTTTGTAAGGAGAATTTGTGAGTAAGTGTTCACTCTTGTTTATTGAAAAACCATTAAGTGTGAAGTGAGGTTGCCACCGAATTTATAAACAACTTGATTTAGGTGAAGTTACTACCGGAGTCATAAATAACCCGTGAGTTGGTGAGATTGGCACTATTGTCTAAACAATCTGTATAGATGAGGTTGTCACCGGAGTCAAAATAATTCGAGATTAGGCGTGATAGAGCCGGAGTCAAGACTATTGTAAAGACTAGGGTGTGCCTAAGAAGAATTTACTCCGTTTGTAAAAAGGTCGGTCAAGCCCATAATCTTGATCCGATAGTGGAAAGCTCAAAATAAGTTGCCGAGGGCTGGGGACGTAGGCAAACCATCGTGTTTATCGAATCTCGTAAAAACCGAGTTTATACTTTCTCTATCCCTACACTCTTTACTTTATTGCAAGCTATTTAATTGAGTGCTTGATATTTAGTGTACTTAATATACTTGTTATTATTGCTATATGTTTGACATTATTGTTGATTTAGCTAAATAGTTTCAAAATAGTAGTCTATGGTTTTGAATAGTTAAAATATTTCTTAAAACGTTTTAAGATCCAATTCACCCCCCTCTTGGGTTAAACATAGCTAATAATTGGTATTAGAGCTTAGTGCTCAATTTTAAAAGACTTAACCGTCTTGAGATGGTGAACTAGAATAATTTTCAAAACTTTTCATATGAGGGGTATTCAACTACTAGACTACTATTATTTAATGGAACCGATTTTAATTATTGGAAAAATAGGATGCTTACATATCTACAATCTTTAGATTTTGATTTATGGGATATTGTTACTAAAGGTCCATTTGTTTTTAAGAAAAATGTTGATAATAAATTTGTTGATAAAGAAATTGATGAATATGATATAAATGATAAAATTACATTTTCAAAAAATGGTAGAGTTATGCATATTTGATTTGTGGTATGGATAGAGATATATTTAATAATGTTGAAAAAGCCACAAATACTTATGAAATGTGGAATATGCTTGAAGTGTCATATCAAGACACAAATTCTATGAAAGAGACGAAAATCAATATTCTTACACGTCAATATGAATTATTCAAGATGCATAAAGATGAGACTATTGCTCAAATATTTACTAGATTCACTATTATTATTAACTCTCTTAATGCTCTTGGAAAATTGTTCTATAACATAGATGTGGTGAATAAAGTACTTAGAAGTCTTCCTAAAGCATATTTAAGCAAAATCGTGGCAATTTAATAAGCTAGAGATCTCACAAAACTTCCTCTAGAAGAACTCATGGGTTCGCTCATGACACATGAGATCTTGATGAAAGAAAGCAATGAAAGAGATCAAGAAGACAACATGTGTTTCATGGCAATAGAAAATGAGGTAAGCTCACTTGAACCTAAAAGTAAATTTCATGATGTTAGTGATACTAGTAGTAAGTTTAGTGATAGTGATTGTAATTTATCATATGAAAACTTGTTAAGTGATTTCAATGATTTACACAAAAATTATGAAAAACTCATTTTCAAGAACAATGTTCTCAAAAAGGAAATTCTTAGTTTGTCAAAAATAATTGAAGAGTTTACTAAAAGAAAGAAAGTGAAATTGCCTTGTAGTACTTGTGATTTTTTGTCAAAAGAAAACACTTTCTTAAATGACAAGATTTTTGACTTGACCATCATTGTCCACAGGTTCACCAATAGAAAAAAAAAATTTTGATTTAATGCTTGGTGGACAAAAGTGTATTTTTGACAAAAGAGGTATTGAGTACAAATCTTCTATAAAACAAAAATACCTCAAGAACTATTTTGTGAAAGCTAGTACAAGTGATACAAAGCACACTTGCACTTATTGCAATCAAGATAGACATACTAATTTTTCATGCTTTGTAAAAAAAAAAGTATATTTTGGTGGAAAACTAGCTTGGGTACCAAAGAGTTCAAAAACTAACCCCCAAAGACCCAAAGTTATGTGGGTACCGAAAATCCATACTTGAATCTTTGTTGTAGGTACAACCAAGAAAGTAGGTACTTCAAGAACTTGACCAATGACTTCACCAAGCTCTCAACTTTCATAAAGAAATGATGGTGGATATTTTATTTTTAGAGACAATACAAAAAGTAAGATTATTGGCATAAGTAATATCGGTAACAATTCATTGTCTATATTTAAAAATGTCTTGCCAGAAATATATTATGCTTAATTCTTGTCAATCATTTGATTAGGTTTTTGAAGTTTGTTTTATTCTTTCAAATATTCAATTTGAAATTTTGAACAAATGAGAGTGTATCTTTTGATTAAAAAAATTATTTATTACTTTTGGCATTTAAGATTTGGACATGTTAGTATGGTTATATTTTCAAAACTGTAGTAAATGAATCTTGTTATGGCTTACCTAGTCTAATTTTTTTTGAAATGACAAGATTTGTAAAGCATGTCACTTTAGAAATTATGTTAATTATTTTTTGAAAAATATTATGCGTTTGAGCTAATTGATAATGTTTCAAAAAAAATTTACATGATTTTTTTTATTAGTTTCAAAATGGCTTTGATTATGTCGAATGCAAATATTTTACTAAAATACTTTTAGGCCAAAATCGTCAACACTATTTGTTATGTTTTGAACCGTGTGTTGATTAAACTTATTTTGAATAAAATATCATTATGAGTTTTGAAATAATCAAAAGTCCAATATTGGATATCTTTAGAGTCTTTGGATACAAATATTTATTTTAAACACCAAAAGCAATTTGAAATTTTTGATTCAAAATCCAACATTGGAACTTTTCCAAGTTACTTTACTACTACTTATGCATAAAGAGAGTTTTTCAACAAAAGAACTAAGTAGTAGATATATCTATGCATGTGACATTTGATGAAACTAACGACTCCTTCAAGGAGAAAAGCATAGATGATGTTGTTGTAGGTATGGTATTATACTTAAATGGTTGGATCCTAACGAAAAATTAAAGATGATGATTGAGTCCAATCTCAACACAAAGAAGCTGAAGAGTTTTTGGAAGGATGGTATGGATGATTTTATTTGATTTATAAATTGCTCATATATGATTCAAATTGCTTGTACAATATATAATACTTAAACTCTTATATTTGTGCAAGTGCTTGATAGTTTTTATATGACAAATACCATGCATAATTAATTGAATTATTTTATCTATATTGATGATGTATTTGAACTCAAAATGATGCATTACTTGAATTCAATGTTTACACTTTGTAACTTTATCATTTTGCATTTTTATGCATGATTTTTTTTATGGGAACAATTTTTTTTATGAATATCATATATAAGATTCTCATTAGCTTTCAATACACGCTTTGTTATGTTTTATCTTTTCTGAATATTTATTTCTTATGGTTGTTTAAATTTGGATAACATATCATGTTTGGATTGGATACTTGTTATTAGTTGCTTATTCATATTTTTACTTTATATTTGTTAATTGGTATCAATCTTATCTTTCATGTTTACGTAACTTTTTAATGAAATCAAAAGGAGAAGAAGAATGTGTTTTTGATTTAAATTATTTCAATTTGTATCAAGTTGGTCATTTTATCTTTCATTAATTATTTTAATTGGTATCAACTTGATATAATTTTTCAAAATACAATTGGTATCTATTGGCATACTTTTAGTTAGCATCAAACTTGGTTATTATATTTCTTCAAATATAATTAGTAATTATTTTTAAAAATAATTGGTATCCATAATTGATATCTCTCATATATGAATGATCTTTTCTTACTTTGACTATTGATATTTTGATCATGATTCATATATTGAGGGGGAGCATATTTATGATTTGTTTGTGCTAAATTCGTCATTATCATTTTTCCATGAATTTCATGCTCTCTATAATTTGATGAAAATGAAGGAAAGGAAATTATTTCATTATTGTGCTTTAATAACTTTGGATTTCTCCTATTCTTTATGATGATTATACTTAGAGAATTTATTTTTAATAAGTGAAATATTAAGATTTAGAGCTTTGAATATCTTGATGTGATGAAACTTCTCTACTTAGAATATACTATACTTCTTACACTCATTGGCATCACATTGTTGTTCAATCTTATGTTATTCTTATTTTGAAGATTGTTCAATCTTAGCTTCCTCCATGCCTTCTTATTGCTTAACTTGTCATATTATTTTTTACATGGAGAGAAAATTGTATGAATGTTACTCTTTTATGTACTTTTGTCATGAATTTAAATAGAGAAAGTATTATAGTGAATTCATATGGGGAGAATTTTATTTTAAAGATAAAATAGTTTTTATACAATATCTAGTATGATATTTGATTCTATCTTTTTAATGATGTCAAAAAAGGGAGAATAATGTTGATTTATAAATATGAAGAAAAAAGCTTCATTTATGAGTGTGCATAGTTTAAGGGAGAGAATTTTGTTTATCACACATTTCTAATTTTTTCACAATATACTTATGATGCTTAATTAAGTTAAAAAGGGGGAGTAAGATTCTTTAACTTTCTCAAGCATATTTTGAGATGGAACTTAAAATATAATAAGGAATAAGATATACTTGTCAAATTTCATACTTTAATATCCTTATTGCATATTTTCTTTTATCTTATAAATCAATGTTTGTCATCATCAAAAATAGGGAGATTGTTGAGAAATTAAGGTTTTAATCTTATTCACTCTTATTATGAAGATAGCAAATATTTGATTTAGTACTAATGATTTAACTTGAATGTGTAATGAAATGGTATTAAAGTTCTACCTCAAGTTAATAAAGGAATCAAGCTTGAAGATGGATACATATGGATATATTAGAATCAAGCTTGAAGATAAATAATCAAAATACAAAATTGTGTCTAGATATGGTGTATTCATACTTAGTTTTGTATTTGATTTAGTTCATTGCACATAAATTCTCTTTGCATTGGCTCATACTTTTAAAAGAATTCTTAAAAATCTTTCAAATGAATTTTCAAACAAATCTTTAAAGAATTAGCTAAACTTTAAATCTACTAATTTTTAATTGTTTGAAAATAAATATCATTTAAAATTTAGCCCAAATATTCTCAAAAGTACATTTTTTTAATGTTAAAAATGATTTGAAAAAAGTTTTAAAAACGACTAAAAATTAGTTCAAAGAAACAAAAAATTTGGTTTTTGACTAATTTTGGTCGACCAAAATAAAGGCCAAAAATAGCCATTGGAGCTGAACTGACGTATCGGACTCCAACGACTAATTTTTTGGTCGACTAAAATTATTTCTGGTCGACTAAAATTTTGGCAGCAAGTTACTAACAGTTGAAAACGGCTAGTTTTTGAAGATACCTTTAAATAGAGCCAAGTTTGATGACTTAAAATAAGAGAATACAAACCTATATTGATACCCGATTAGTTTCTAAGTGTAAAAGCTTTTTTTTACTCAACTTTAACTTTTAAATTATATTAAGCCATTCTTAGAACATTCATTGTGCATTGTTCTCAAATCTCTTAAGCTAAAATTGTATTAATTACTTTGTAAGGATAATTTGTGAGTGAGTGTTCACTTTTGTTTATTGAAAAACTATTAAGTGTGAGGTGAGGTTGCCACCGGATTTATAAACAACCTGATTTAGGTAAGGTTGTCATCGGAGTCATAAACAACCTATGAGTTGGTGAGATTGGCACCATTGTCTAAACAATCCGTATAGATGAGGTTATCACCGGAGTCAAAACAATCCGAGATTAGGCGTGATAGAGCCCGAGTCAAGACTATTGTAAAGGATAGGGCGTGCCTAAGAAGAATTTACTTCATTTGTAAAAGGGTCGGTCAAGCCCATAGTCTTGATCCGATAATGAAAAACTCAAAGCAAATTGCCGAGGACCGGGGACGTAGGCAAACTGTCGTGTTTGTCGAATCTCGTAAAAATCGAGTTTGCACTTTCTCTATCCCTATACTCTTTACTTTATTGCAAGCTATTTAATTGAGTGTGTTGATATTTATTGTGCTTAATATACTTGCTATTATTACTATATGTTTTGCATTATTGTTGATTTAGCTAAATAGTTTCAAAATAGTGGTCTATAGTTTTGAATAATTGAAAAGTTTCTTAAAACGTTTTATAACCCAATTCACCCCCATTTTGAGTTGTTAATGTTGGGCTAAACATAGCTAACAATTCTATTATAATTTTTATTACTATTTCAAATCTATTTTACGGAACAAGCACCACTTTAATCTATTTTTCTGAAATTACCATCTCAATCTATTAAGAGAGATGTTTGTGGAACTCAATTGCTGGTTTTCGGTTGGTCCTCAAATTGACATCCAAGAGAAAATTCGACCTAATACCTAATTTTTTAGCATATTTAGATGCATATCTCCTCTCCCCCACCCCCTACTATTCAGATCTTTGCCTCTTTTTAGGTAGACATTTCATGTATGAAAATATATGTAGTATGAATATACACATATCGCATTCATTTATAAATGGTATACCCGTTTTTAGGTATACTATGTATACTATCTACGCTTAGGTCAAAATTTATACATATGATATACATTTCTCTAAAATAGATATAATCTACAAAAATTTAAAATTTAAAATGGGCATCAATCAAAATTTGCTTTTAAAGAGGGGTATTTACGTAATATTTCCAATATCACATGACCATATGGCCATATCTCCAGTACTTGGGCTTAACAACTCAAACCTCTTTAGGAACTTTTAGCAAAATAGCCAAATTTTGGTCCCTTGATCAAGTATAGATAAATTTGACATCCTCATTGTAAAAGTCAATTTACTCAGTAAAAAAAAAAACTACTAGACTTAATAAATATATATATATATAGGTCAAATACTGAGAATTAGGAAAGTGATTCTTTTTCCCTCTCATTCGAGTGTTTACTTATTTATTTGAGGCAAATTATTTTGAGAAATTTTTAACATAATTAATTAAAATTTAAAAAAATGACTCGATTTTTTAGTCTTTCTCATTTTTCTTTAAACCTATTCTCTTTCTATTTCATTTTCTTTTCGTTCCTAATTAGTAAACATACCATTTAATTATAAAATAGAAAAAACAGACATTTATTAAAATTAAGCATAAAAGACAAAAAAAAATGCAATAATTACTGAGGGAAAAACATGACGACGGGTGAAGTACGGTTAATACCACTTTTTCTTATACCTGAGGAGTTAAGTTGGAAAACGATTTTTGGTGTTTTGATTTTTATTCTAACAATTATTTTGTAGTTACAAAATTTGTTAATAGTCATTATTTGTGAAATTTATTTTGCCCATTTTTTTTTCCCTCATTTAAATAGTGGTTAAGTTTTAAATAAAGATTACTATTTTTGAATGAAACTACCAATTGTTTAAAAGGGTTTAAATAAACTGCTAAATTACATAAACCTTCTCTACATACTAGCATTGCTCTTTATAAAAATGTCATCAATTGGCTTGATGCAACAATATAACATGCACTTTGAATCAAGCAGATTTGATATATGGATTCAAAGCATTAAAAGAGTATAGCTTGCCAATTTTTTAATTGTAATCTAAATTGTCCAAATTTATTGAAAATATCCCTTACAAAATTTCCGTAATTTTTTTATCTTTCAATCTTTGATGAAATCCAAACCAAAAAAAAAAAAAAAAAAAAGGAATTCCTAAGAATTTTATTTTTTTCCTCTCTAAAATTCAAGATTCAAATGAAGCCTTAATCTTAATAATCCATTCTAGTGATAACCTCACGTGAGTCTTACCATATGATCCTAAGTCGTCCTTGGCATTCTCTTCGCAATAATACCTACAAGAAAAGAGAAAATGTAGTTTTTGAGATTCAAGTGAGCAAGATATTGTATTATGCCATATATTTATTTTATTTTGAGGGAGGCCTTCGGGGATATTCATTGCATCTCCCATGAGACCGAGGACCGAGGCTTGTCTTGCCAAGAGATGCAATAGGGCTCCTTAAGGCGCGTAACACCACATAGGTGTCACTCAGTTTATTCTGCAGTGGCCAGCTTACCAATTTTACTATAAAAAAGAAATAGAAATTCTAGCTGTGCTCTATTTAGTATCCTCTTTTATGAGCAAATTCTAAAGCGATTTTGACAAGGATAGTAATAATTTGGACTAAAATGACACTTCTAGGAATATTTTGAAAAATGACATTTTTAATAGTATCACTGTAAAATTTGATCATAAAATTAACGACTTTTTTTGGACTAATCTCACAACTACTAGAAAAGTCATTAACATTTTGGTCCAAATTACTGGAAGGTCCATTTCTCAATTCTAAATGCACTTGTCATTTGACCCAAATTATTCGTAGTTCCTTCCATTTCCCATCAGGTGCCTATAATTGGGCTTTTGATTAATGGGCTCAAACTCTAGTCCATGGCACACAAGAAAGCAAAGCACAACTCTCCATGGTATCTGCTAGTAGTTAGACCCTTTTAGCCAATGCTGGTACCCGGTACTCAGACAGCACCAAAACGTTCACCCACCACCCTTTGAGACATTTGGACCTCACTTTGCCAAGTAAAGTGAAAATAAAGGCAAGCACACTCACTGCACCAACCAAAAAGAGATAACAAAAAATAGAAAAAAGAAAAATGAAAAGATGGTAAGGGGAGAATGATGCAAGAATTCAATTTATCAAACATCAAGCTAAGCAGATTGATTAACTATGAACAATTTAAGATAAATAAATTATGAAATGAGCCTTGACAAATGTATCAACTATTTTTTGACTACTTGAAGAGCCTAACCATAAGCAATTTTTTCCAGAGAAATATCAACAACCATTCTAATAGTACTGCTTTAGGCTCTCCTATGTACCTGCTACCTTAAACCTTAAAAACAATTCTTTCTTTTGTTTCATTTCTATGTACAAAATAGACATGAAAAACTAAACACCAAATGCACTGGTTGAATTTTGATAAATTAGTTGACAAAAGCATGATGATGATGAGCTAGCTAGCTAACTGAGATCAATGTCAACGCGCTCCGGATTCCCTCTTTCAGACTGGTTTTCAGGGAGCCCCCCTATTCCTAGCTGCCCTTTGTCCCCTGATCCAAATGCATATAGCTTCCCTGATTCAGTAAGGGCAAAAGTGTGAGCATTCCAATATATAGAGTTGGTGAGTCCGATTTGTACTACTCGCTCGTTTACTTCCTTCAGTGATGTTACAAGTTCTGGGGCCATCACATTTCTGTGCCTTCCTACCTGTAAAGACAAAATACCAAACACTTCAGAAAATCTCAAGTTCACAATGATTTTAAGTCGTTTTGTATCAGGGAAACCGCCAAATAGTGCCTAATAATGACTACATTCTTTGATAGCTACCATCACTTGGTGCATGGTCGGGGAAAATGAGTATGTAATATAAACTACAGCTCTTTAGCAATGTTACTATTACGATCATTTAATGCAAAGTCAACCTCTAACTTCCATAGCGTTTTTTATCAAAGAAAGATGAAGTCCGATGGCATTTTGAGACTTGGTAGAGTTAAATATTAAGATGAAAACTAGGAATATGCAAGTATAGGCCAGACCTCTCCCTCAATAGCAGTATCAAGTCCCAGACTAGCTGATTCTCCACACCCGAAAGAGTATACATCACCATTGTCAGACAAGACAAAGGTTGTGTAATCCCCTGTGGCAACATGAACTGCTTTTACCTTGCTCAATGACTCCACGACCTTGGGAGCTGATTCACACTCATCATTCCCGTGACCCAAGCATCCATAACGGCCCCAACCCCAAGTACAAACCCGCCCGTCACGGCCCACTACAGCAGCATGCCAAGCACCAGCTGCTACCACCGTTGGCTGAAGGTTCAGAAGCTGAAACTGTTCGATAAGTCGCGGGTACTTTTCATCAGTTCTTGTGCCATGGCCAAGTTTTCCACCCAAGCCACACCCAACAGAGTATACAGACCTGTCACGTATCCACAATAAGATCACAATCAAATTACAGCTACACAACATAGTAGACAAGTAAAATACTATAACACATAATCCAAATAATTAGGAGTATGTCAAGTTGTCAACATTTGAAAACAAAGTGACTTACATTCCACTTGGTTGACAAGCCAGAGCAAGAAGGTAGCAGTATCCAGCAGCAATTTGAACAACAGGTATGTTTTCTAGCGCTCCCAACAAAGGACGGGGCTCCACATCATTTAGCTCAGTTTGGTGACCAAGTCTTCCATCGTTGCCCCAAGAAAATGTATACACCCTGCCTTCTCTTGACAATACAGCTGTGAAGAAATTTCCAATTGCTGCTTGCACCACGAATATGCGTTTCAAAGACTCAACCAACTGTGGAGTTTTCACAATATGAGCTCCTTGACCCCCATACTCGGCTTCGCCAAACGAGTTCTTGCCAAAGGCATACACATGCCCTGTGTCGCTGATCAGCATTGTCCTGCCAGACCCAGCAGTTGCCTGGATAACACGAATGCCTTCCAGGGATCTGCAACATAACGGAGTTCCATTAACTCTCCCTACTATAAGTCAACAAGTTCTTTTTTCAGGTCTAAGGAGTGATAAGCAACCTGATTGGCCGAGGCCGATTTTCATCTTCAATGGTACCAAGTCCAAGCTGGCCTGAGTTGTTAGAGCCAAATGAGTAGACAGCTCCTTTTGATGTTACCACAATGCTGTGACCGGGCCCTGCTATTGCCTGCGATTTCTCCCTCCTAGAACATGCTTCTCCAGCCAACAAAAATCTCAGAACCAGTTTCCATGAACCCCCACATCTCTGCTTCATTTCTTGACGTTCTTCATTTGTCATTGGCTTAAATACGGCCCTCTTTCGACAAATATCCAAAGCAGCAAGCTCAGATATGGATAATTCGAAATCAGGGGCAAAGTTTGCAGGCTGCCTGAAAAAGGAACATGTTGCCTGCAATACAACACATTCGAAATCAAATCAGCAGGCATTATCAATTCCAACGTTTAAAACTGATCTTCACCATCACAAGGCAGAGAAACAAGGGGACTTGCCTCTAGTTTCGCGAGATCTTGCGGGACCAGATTACATGTAGTTAGAACATGTAGGACAATGGAGGGATTGGCAGCCAAGGGGAATTCCCCGGGGCTGGAGTTCCCATAGCAATGGCGTTGCCGCCTTTCAAAAGTTGGTACAGGATTGGAAACAATAGTGGTAATTGGCTGGTCAGGAATGTTATGATATTGTATAGTTGGAGTTCCGCTCGCTGTGGCGTCCATGGGCACCGCGAGCTTTAGCAGTGCCCAAAACTTGGCAAAAAAGAGGTTCTAAATTGCTGGAAAATTATGAAACAAGATTACAACTAGTTCTTTTTCAATGTCCCAACATTAGCTTCAAAGTCTAAAACTATAAAATAATCCTCCTAAGTTTATATGGTGAGAAACCAAAGACTGAGTTATCTAACCTTTCAATCTATGTTACCGATCAACAAACTTCAGGTCTCAAACCTACAAATAAAAATGCTTATATCATGGAAAATACAAGAAGAGTGAAAGAAAAAATTGTGTCCAATTCACTATGTCAGAAACAGCAGAAGGGAGGGACTTATAAAAAGCTACGGCTCCACAATCTCAGTAGAGCTGCTCGAAAAGGATCCAAAGCAATCAAATTTCTCTCTTTTTTTTTTCAAAGAAAATAGAAAGATGAAAAACCAGAGAATTTATTGACCCGATCATTTGATCACAGCTCAATCAAAGCAATAGCAGCCAATTGAGACCACACAAATGGAGATGGGCCGAATAAGCAAATCCAGAACCGAAAAATGGTATGAACCATAGATCAAAAACTAGAAACTCTGTATAACAAGACAATGAAACTTTGAGGAGAAGAATACTATTCTTCTATGATGGATATTCCACTCCCAAAAGAACCCAAAAAGGAAGGAATTTTCGTGTCAAAGGAAACTTCTGTTCAGGTAAACCAATCACAACCCAGAATAGTCAGTCTAACACGATCAAAGTTAACCAAACATGCAACATAAAGCCCCATCATTCAAAACCCAGAACAGGGGTTGTAATCAATAACCAAATTTTTTACATAGAAATTGACCAAAAAATCAACCTTTTTGACATACCCAGATAGTGAAATTATCAGAAAATTCATCTAAAGTTAGCAAACTTGATCAGAAACCAAAAGATTAAAAAAAAAAGAATCTACCAAAAACAGCAACAAACTTTTTCATCTCTACATTATGATCGTTACCGATCGAGACTAAACAAGTCAGAAACGAATATTACATCTCAGACAACCACACGATTCCTCAAAACCCATCTGAATTCATCAACAATTGCGGAAATTTTCACGTTTTTCTTATACCATAAACAGCAAAATTCAGATCAAACTAAAGAGCACCCAAGTGGGTTTCTGATCAAAAGGTTACCCTGTTATCCTAAAGGGATGATCAAGATTAACACTTTGAGATATTTGTCAAAGGATTCTGGGATGTTGAGAGAGAGAGAGAGAGAGAGAGAGAGAGAGAGAGAGAGAAGAGTGATGGAATTTTTTTTTTTCTCTTTTTTTGTTGAGAGAGTGAATGAATAAGAACAGTTTTAGCTTTTTTATTTTCTATGGGAGGTGACAACCCCTTCTCTTCTATCTCTATACGTTTTTCTAAAGCGATGAGGTGTCTGTCTCTTAGCTTTGGGGGACTTTGGGGTGGTGAATGAGAGAAGATCCTAGACTCTCCCCCATTTATTTATACCTTTTTTTTTTCCTCTTAATATATTCTCTCTTTTTTCTTTATTTCTTCCACGTCAGCTTCACATTTTGACTGTAGGGTAACTCGGTAACTGTTTTATCACCACAACAACCTAATGGTTCAACGAAAACTGAGGGTGAAATATCCTTTTATCCGGGATTAAGAGTGAGACTCACATTGAATCTCTTCGTACGTTCCATCAAAATTCAAGTTTACTATATCCTACTTATAGTTAAATGACTTGCATTTAAAAAATATATAATTTATTCAAAACGAAGAAGATATATATATATATAGAGGCACTAATCTAATAAATATTTTTTTTTTTTACTTATACATAGATATTAATTTGACCAATGAAAATTTAGTACTTATATTTTTTTATTGTAAAAAATAAGAAAGAGAAAAAATATTAATGATTCACGCACTTCATTATAGTCATTATATAGATAAAGAAAAAAAATATAGATTGGCAACCCATATATATATATATATATACACCAATCCAGTAGATATATTTTTTTTTTACCTATGTATAAATATCAATTTGGCCAATAAAATTTAGCATGCACATTTTTTTATTATAAAAAATAAGAAAGAGAAAGAGCATTAATGATGCACGTCTGATGCACGTCTTTTCATGCATTTTATTGTAGTTATTGGATCACCATCTAATGGTGATCTAACGGTTGAAAAAAAATACTTACTCATAGATAAAATAAAAAAATACCTATTGAATTGACAACCTCTCTATATATATATATATATATATATATATATTAGCTTAACGTTTTCCATACACGTTTCATTTCTTCTAAATTTAGTTTGAATGGAATAATGCTTTCGTTTTGACACATTACTTCGGCTTCTTCTTCATCCTCTCTACTCTTTTTTTTTTTTTTTCACCATAATTATATGCCAATAACCAAGTGTAACGATGTTCTGTTTAGTTTTCATATCAAACACCAGCCAGCATAAAAATATAAGTCAAATTACAATTGAGTAGTGTATTGTGGCAAACAAATTATCAAACCTTTGTCATAATCAACAAGTTGCAAAAGGGTCCAAAATTTCAACTGGGGAATGCTAAAATGAGTGAACCACGGCCATTTTGCTTTCTTGCAGTGATTTGGCTCTGTAAAAAAATTAATAATAAATAAATAAATGGGAGAGAGCAAAGGGTCCATGTGTCTCTGACGAGCCATATTGCTTGTTTTTCACCTCTTCCTGAAGAAATCTAGGCTGGAAAGAAAAAGAGAATTAGATTGCTTTCAACATTTTTTTTTTGTTATATTGGTTAAGGGTATGTAATCTAAATCCCTCATGTGGTGCTTGTTGAGAAATGTACTTATTTATAAGGTTCAATTAATTGCATCTTCAGATTGGTGTACAAGTATTTGACAAATGGTATGTTTTACTTGTATAAATATGTGTACATAATGAGCACACTAACTAGTAGCAAATCCTCATCTAGGATCTCTAAGCAGAGGTAGTGGTAGTGGTAGGTACATGATCTATAATACTCTAATGTTTTTGCTCCATAAACTAATCAGAGAATATAAAAAATGGATACCAATATGCCTAATCTTGTTGAAAATTGAGTGTCCTTATCCTCAAAGTTGCACTGGAACCTACAATCAATAAATTGCATCAAAATTAAATCACAAAGATGGAAAGGTTTTTAGGAGGAATAAGGGGAAAGAAAAGGCAAGTAAATTGCTTACTTGAATTTAAAAAAAATAATAAAAGGAACATAAAATTTCTGCGTGAAGAAAATTTTTTATTAGATACTTTAGACCGTTTTCTAAGGAAAAACAGTGGTGAGCCGATTTTACAGTTACTTGGTCACTGAAGAGTACAGCTTTGGTTTGGACCTGACCATCATTGAGTCATGTGTTAAAGAAACACACACATGCAATTTCATTAGCTGTCAATTGTTAAAAAGGAAACACAGCCTTTCATTGTGTAACTTCCATGAAAGACACAACCCATCCTTGAATGCCATAAATTCTATGCACGAAAGAAACCATACATCTAACCCAATTTTCTTTTTATCTCAAAAAAAAAGGAAAAACTCGTATAGTTTTCCTATTTTCGTCAACCATAAAAGTCTCAAATGTGATCATTTTTCTCCATATCAGAAGACCATATTTTTTCAGGAACAAAAAGATAATAGGTCACATTTCAATTTCATGCGTTTTTGCTTACTTTGGATTTTGGAGCACCCTTTAACAGCTACCTCTACCTCAAACATTGATTTGGTAATCAAAGTCTACCCGATTTCCAAATTATGCATGGTATAATACATAAGAAATTAGTTTAGGAAGGATAGATAACAGGTAGGCACATTATAAATAAATAATGTAACTTTATCACCAAGTCTTCAAAACTAGACAAATGAATTTGTTCAAAGAGGAGCCCTGTAGATAGATACTCCATTGTTAAGATACAAATTGCTGAAATTATACAAGAAGAGAATGCTCCATATAGTTGGTCTAACGTCCTAATTAATGATCATATATACTTATGGATTAGACTTTGGAATACTTAAACAATTATGAGAATGGTATGGGGTCAGCTTCATCATCCATTATTTGCAAGGTTATCATAGACTAAATAAAGAATGCATATTTTGAAATAGACAGCGGCATGTGTCTTCTTATAGAACTCATATATATTTTATTCCATATATGTGGTCGCCCTCGTAGAGCTACGGGATATAGTACAACATTTTCCTAAAGGCCTTCCATAATTACCCGCAAGACTCTTAATTTGTTCATAATAAACTATTATTATTGGACCCAAATTCGCCTTCAAGGCTTTTCGTTTTTGTTCTTTTCTTTATTGTGTAAATTTAGAATGTGTAGAGATGGATTTGATAAGCTTTTGTTAACTTTTCTTCTACTCGAGTCTCCATACTATAAGTATAGTCAGAAATAGCAATATATGTATACCACTTTTAGACTTTTATGTTTAGAGATGTAGCATGTCATCTATCGTAATAGTATTTCAATCAATAAACATTTTGTAAATTTATCTTGACAGGCCAAAAGTTGCATTTTAGCCATTATACGTCATGGAAATCTGCCATATTATTTGAAATTAAAAATGTAGAATAATTATTCGAATATGCAGTCTAGATCTATAAAAGAAATATAAAAAATATACATAATACACTGTATTAGTATTGGTAATTTTAATTACTAACCTCTTGTTTAATCACATAAATGATCTGCAATACTACATATTTTCATGTGATAATATGCATTAGTACTAAATGCACTGCCAAGACATATATATATATATATGGATCAAAAATAAAATCACAAACTAAATTGCTTAACCCCAAACGATTCCCAACTCCCAAGTCAAAGCTTTCCCAAAATCCCAATCATGATAACGGGGGAAACAAGAATAACTGGTGCATTATTATTTCTAAGATTTTCTTATTAAAAAGGCTCAAATAAAGGTTTATGATTCAGAGCAGACCAAACAAAAATGCTAGGCATGTAATAATATTAACTTGCATGTTTTCCTGAAATTAGAGATAAAAGAATAGGCAGTAATTAATTTAATAATATGTTTAGTCAATAAAAAGAAAGCATTATTTAGCATGTCGACCCTTGTCCCATAATTGCGGACAAGGCACCCAGATGTGGTCACACCAACCAGTAAGCAGTAATATATTCCAAACAAAAATAATGTCATTTAAAACAAAATATAAAAGAGCATGCAATTGATGTTTAACACATTAGAAATATATTCATAATAAGAAGAGTATATTAGTAAAGGTTGAGTCATGTGATGGGTTTGAATCTTAGAATAATTCCTTTACAACTTCGCATTATATACTACAAGTTTTTGAAGACGTATACCAAAATGGAATTTCCCCATTTCGAGCCATGTAGGATTCACATATTGACAAGTAATCTAATAGTTTACTGTATATTTGGAACATGAATAATTGGAGCAAGTTCTCACCTATTTAAATAATGGTTCTAAAGCTTGTGAGTTCCGAGCTTTTGTTTCAGCTTATTGGGATTTCTTGGGACAAGTTTCTATGTGTACGGCAAGGAAATAGAGTAATTGTACACGCACCTGGCCAGAGTCCAAAGTTCGACCCCATGAATTAACCCCATTTAATAGTTTTTATTTGTGGAGTTAAGGCAAATCAATCGGATTAAATGGCTTAGCCCTTCTTGGGATATTCGATGGGTCCAATCCTAGCCCATTAGAGGTCGCTGGGTTGTTCATTGAGACCGATTCAAAGATATTAGGGAATTTGACGTAGTAATTTGGACTAAAATGATTTTTCTTTCAAAAAATGATGTTTATAGTCGTGTAACAGTGTTTTATGACTGATGTCACATAATTAGTAACCATTAATTGGTCTTCAAAAAAAGTCATAATTTTATGGTCATAAATTATACGAATCCTTCACACGCTACTAATAAAGTCATTCTTCAAAATTCTTAAAAAAGTCATTTTAGTTCAAATTACTACTAGTCAGCTCCATCTTGTAAGATATTAATCAAGTAAAGTGAGAAGAATTCTTTAAAATGATAAAAAATATTCAGGAAATATTCCTACATAATTCTCATCAGAGTTCCAAATTATTTGACTTCAATGTAATATAATATTCATAAATGAGCAACATAAGACCACAAGTAATTCCTATTACAAAATCATATAACGAAATTGACACATGATATTTTTTTAACATGAGACCACACTTAATGGGCACCTGCCCCATAAGTAGCGGGCATGGGGCCTTTTAACATGCAAGTTAATTGAGGCTCCATGTACATGGCAGTTCCCTGACAAATACTCAGTTCTCATGAACAAGTTATACCTTGCCTGAATTGAATCCTAAGCTGATTAGCTGAGGCTCTACGCACATGGCAGTTCTCTGATAACCCATTATGGATTACTTGCATTGATTGAGATACCCATCGACGATCACCAATGATTTAATGCAGTTCCCTGACAACCATGCATGACATAGCATGATCGGTTTATAAGAAATAACAATTCAAAAGAAAGCACCTTAACCAGCTTAAGGTATAGGGTTTAAACAAAAAGGATAAATGTTAATTCAATTGTTGAATGGTAACCCCAAGTACTCTACAACTACCAAGACCCTTATTGGCTTTAAATCTGGTATATAATTTCTTGTCACCTAACCTCATAAGAAAAAGTTTACTTCTCTCTTGTACAGATTCTACATATGCTACTAATAGTGAGGAACACAATGTTTGCGGCTGCATGAGAACCCCGAAATTATGGTTTCATTTGATTCTGTCCGGTAAAAGGATATCATGTTGCACCCGATAAACCAGAGAGAACTCAGTCCTCACAAGACACTAGTATAACACATTTAGGATTACCGATAAAACGTGTTCTGCTTGGGTGCTTTACTTAGCTAGGGATAATTAGACCTGTTGATATTGGTCAACTTGGTTTACCAATACCATCCTGACAGTGCTGATCCTCTCTCAGTTTGGTTACTCTCTTCTGGCCTAATGCGAGTCTTCTCCAGAAGGTTTGTTATCTCTAGTAACCGAGGTAGTGCGTACCTCTACGGCTTCCTGAAAATTACAAATTTACCGAAGCATAATTAGTATATAATAATGAAAGGTTCAAAAATTTATGAACAATGGAAGGTAAAAAAAATCTATGAATATTTGAAAGGTTAAAATATATGATCATATAACTCAGAGAAAAAGGTCAATAAGTGAGAAATGCAGAAAAGAAGGATGAACAAAAGCACAAGTATATATCTCAAATCAAACTTGCAATCAGACCTTTTCGAGATCTTTGTACGACTGCCGCTTATCCTTCACATCGACCCCTGAACTTGTAGACACTTCATTTTCGGCCATCTTAGACATGGATGAGGCATTCTGATTTTCCTTCAAGTCATGTCTAGACGGATTACCATTCACAGAAACTCCATTGGAAGAATTGTGAGTAGTGTCCTCAGAAGAATATGGTTCATTTTCAACAACCAAATCAACTCCGGCCTTAGCTGCTGCCTCCTCAGCTTTCCTATTTTCGTGTTCTTGTTGTCGTTTTCTCCTTGCTTCTTCCTCCTTTAGTTGTTTAAATCTGAATATATCAACAGATTAAGACTTAAATAATACATAACTATTTCCCCATACAAAAAGAGGAATAAAATGACTACTTTTTATACCTTTCACCAGGTCGTAGACCATCTGCTGTCAATTTTTCTTCTTGCCTGGTATCCTTTTGGGTTAAATTTATGTCTGAGATGGGCTTTTCAACCTGGGGTCGATCTTCCTTGATGACATCAGTACTGGGTTGCCTCACTGGAAGTTTAGCACCTCCTAACTTTTGAAGCCATACTTGCTGCGCAGTGCTCAATATATTATTCGTTAACCTGCATAAGCACATTCAGTGGATGTAACATAAGCAATCCTAAAAGTAACAGATTTATGAACAACTATAATTTTACAAAGAAACTTAAAACAGTTTCTGAAGGAAGTGTTATGATGTTCATAGAATAAAAGGGGATTACATTAGCTCACCAATAAAGGCTCAGACCGGAAGGAACTGAAAGAGCAAAGTAACCAATCATTAAAGGTAAGAACTTTGTAAGCACTTGAGAACTCTTCATGTTTGGATCGTTGCTCTGAGTGTTATAAGAACATATTAAGGTATCAAGCCTTTCCCAGTGGATATAAAGAAATAACAAACAAATTCTCCTCCATATTAGTAGTTTCTATATGGAAAAGACGAAATATAATAATGACAATGACAGCTGATCCAAAAGTCAAATCACACAAATGAGCATTGTTATTAATGAAAAAGGACTCATTAATGGGGAAAAAGTTATAAAGAGTCATAAAGCAATGCCACAATGAAGGAAAGATATACAACAGTTTGAGGGGTTAACATGCTTGAAAACAAGAAGGTTTTTCAATATAAAACTTGCTAAAAATGAGAGCAATGTTGTAGTTTGACTGAACTAAACACCTGGTACAAGCAATTCAATTCAAAAGAAAACTCTTGCCTGTTGGTAACAAATGCCATCTACTATCTAGTCAAAGGCTTGGTACATCTAGTTGAGTTCTTTTAAACAGTTATTTGCTACTAGGAAATTACTGACCTGTGATGACTGCATAATTTGGACAGATACGTACTGTGAGACAACCAGTAACACTGGCAAGACAAGATATGCCAAGGTATCTGGCCATCCAAGGGGTGGATGACCACCCTGAAAAATAAAAAGAACAACGATCATTATAATTTTTCTAGCAGAACACCTAGACAGAAGAAGTTTAGTAAAGAAGTAAACAAAGTCAAGTGAACAGCAACACTTGGTTGTACAAAACACATAAGTACAATTGTAGAAAGAAATGCAACCGAAAAACAATTTCAATAAATCATAAATAGATACGTCTAGTGCCAGACTGCAAGCAAGTGCAACCATTAGGATCATCTCAGCACAAATTTTGTGAGATAAGCATGGTTAAAACAGAAAATTAAATATCACTGAAAGATGGATTGCCTCATTATGAATGCAATCTAGACAGACTTCATCACTTAATTACAATACAAAGATGAAATTACTTCTTAAAATATATATATGACGAATATTGAATCTCAGTTCTGACTATACTTTCACAACAAAGAGTAATCCAACATAGAACATTTTTTGTGAAGGGGAGTTTTGGCTTTCCAGTCGAGGCACTTACCATGAATGGAAACAGCCAAGAGATCCCACTTCCACTTTGTCGTGCAGCAATTGTTGTTGGACCAGACAAGGAGGGTATCCAGAAAAAGCCTTCTGTAAGGAGTCCCTTATATACGGGTACAAAAGTTTCAGTTAGATTTAGGAGGTTTTATAAAGAAAATAAAAGTACAGAAACAAATGGTCACTAGTAGCAAATTAAAACAAGCAGCTACCTCATCTGCCACATTTGAAAGAGCTCTGTATAACCCAATCCAAACTGGTATTGTGGCAAGTGTTGGAAGGCATCCTGGTGCAAACAAGGACAAAAGAGAGTATAGTCTATATCGAACAACAATCAACATGATTAATAAAAATCAAAGAACAATAGAACGTAAGCAGATTTCTAAGAAGAACATGCCTGACTAGTGAAAGATTGAGAGGCAATGAAATTCAAAATACGACATGCAATACGTAATTTCGTCCATTGGAATGAGCAGCATGAAATTCGAAACTATTTATCGACAGTCAACATTTTATCTGAATGCGTACACATACAACAAACATACTAATAGTAAACTCAGATGTGAGGTCAATACCTGCCAACGGATTTATGCCAGCTACTTTATACAATCGAGCAGTTTCAAGTTGAATTCTCTCCTGCAAGTTGATAAAAAGTAAAGATCTTGATCACTATAGCACAAAGAGCTTACCGGTTAAATACTTTCTGAAAAATAAGCTGCATAATCTAACTGTGTCATTCTTTGCCATTAGATTTTTTTTTTTTTAAAAACTAAACTAAAGTGATTCGAGATTCAAAGCAAGAAAACCAGCGTAAAGCAAACATCTTCATTCATCAACTTCCCCATTATACGCTCTTGCTCTCTTAACAAGTACATTCCAGAAAAGAACATTCACCCGATCTCCAGCATAACGTTGTTGAATGGCCTTTACTTGGGGTTGCAAGGATCGCATAGCCATTGCAGATTCGACCTAATGTACAAAAATTTTCGAACTTTAAAGTTGCATACTTGTCAAAACATCAATTACATCCACCAAAAACGAAACATGATACACAAACCTGCTTTTTGGTCAGAGGAAATGTGGCAGCTTTGACAAGAACAGTAAGGAGTATTATAGCAAAACCATAAGCATAAGGAACGTGTAAAGCACTCAGTCCATCATTCAAAACCTGTAAAACTCAAAAACCCAGATAAGAAAACCCTCATAGAAACACCCCAGTGTAACAGCCAAACAAAACTTCACCATCAATTGCATCGAAGTTTTCACCTTTAGAACACTCTCCATGTAATTGGTAATCCCAGTAAGCCAATCCCCGCTCTGCTTGGCGGAAGTAGTAACAGCATCCGGCGAAGAAGAAGATGACGACGAAGAAACAGCGGCATCAGCAAGCGTGTAAAGAAAGCCCTCAGCTCCACCAAAAAGCTCCCGAACAAGGCCCTCGGCGATATCCGGGTCGGGAAAGAATTCGGGTTTGATCCCGAGTCTGGCTACGGCATGAGAACCGCGAAGGCAGGGCTTGGTTTGAGAGAACCCCAAATAATGGGTTCGACGGAGAAGTGGGTTCTGGGTCCGGTCCTGGAACGGGACCGGAGGAGCCAAGACCAAGCTGGGTCGATGCGGTAGTAAAGTGGTCATTTTTTGAAAGTGGGTGGTGGAGGTGTACGGACAATGATTATAGGATTATTGGTCGGGGGAGGTGGCGATGGTTGCTGGGTTTTGGGGAAGCTTAATATTCATTGTCTTCTCTGGTTCAACTCGTCTCTGTCTACTACCATGGACATGGACTCGGACTCGGAGGAGCTGGAGGGAAGATGTAATGTGATGACGATGGATTGGGGTCTCCTTGCTAGTTTTTAATTAAATAATATATATATATATTTAGAAATATCTGATTTTTCTGAGATTATCAGACGGTGTCTTGATGCATCATTGTACTGTAGATACTAGATACAAGTACAACCGTAGAAATGGGGAGACAAGAAAATAAAAGAAATCGAGTCGTGTGAAATTCGTTTTTCATAGTGTTTTGGGCCTGGATTGGTGTGAATTGAATTGAGATTGGGAAATTAGACATAAATACTAGTATTTTGACTAAAATGACTTTTAGGGTAGTGTTTTGAAAAATAACTTTTTTATAAGTATTTTAGTATTTTGCGACCATGTATGACAAAAGATCAACAATTTATGACCATATAGTCACAACTTATGTGACTCGTTATCACACAATTTGTGATATTAGTAGAAATATTAATGGGAAAAAACCTACTAAAAAAATCATTTTGTACCAAATTAGTATTACACGGGTCTATTTCCTATTGAAATTTGAGAGTGACGGGATTTAGTTATACCCTATAGTCTAGAGAAATTGGTCGAGATAGTATAAGTAATTTGAATTCAAAATAACATTTTAAAGAGTGTTTTGAAGAATGATTTTTTTGATAATGCATATTGTATTACAAATGTTACATTATTAGTGATAATTTGTAAATTATATGATCACAAATAAACTATTTGGGATTCATTATTTGTCTTTAGAATAATTAGTAGTTTTATCCTAAAAGCCAAAAATGATGTTAATTATAACGCAACTACTTGGAAAATGAAGAAAAATAAAAGAAAATAAAAAAGGAAATTTACTAATAAAAGCTACTAACAAACTTACAAGCTAAAGTAACTGCCAAATATGTTCTTTTGTGATGGTTGCGAAGCTTATTACTACCTGAGAAGGGCTTCAAATATGTTCTTGCAAGGACTACAAGATCGACCATTTGGAAAGCATATTGCGTTGTATTTGACAATCAAATGACTCATTCTCTTGCACAATTTGCTTTATCGTACGAAGGGTAACTTATGGGTTGATTATCAACCTTTATTTGTATCCAAGTTTGTATCAAACAATTCTAATAAATATAGTTGAAACTGGAATTTCATTTATGCTCCACTAATCCAGTGTTCCACTCTCCATCCTAAAGTACTGTTCTCGTTAGTTTTTGGATGAGATTCAGGAGATTCACTCCACCGTTTGATAGTGACGACTTGTCCTAGAGTCTTAGGAAACATTCTTGAACAGGGTTGGAGCTCCTATGATCAGGCCTATGTAGAGTAGTCACGTTAGTCGCTCTCTTCTCTCTTTTTTTTTTTTTTATGAAAAAAAAAATTAGAATTTCATCCTCCTTCAAAAGAGTAAGAAAAAAAAAAAAACTCAACTACTCAAAATGAGTCATAACCTAATTTCCACTTCTACTATAAAGTAGACTATTGGAAATTTGTACTTAGAAAATTAGAGTGATTGTCTGTTTTTCATATTCACATAACGTAAATGAACTAGTGCACCTAGTATACTAATTGATATATTCACTTTCTTTGAAAGATTAAAAAGAACGTCAATTCTTTTCAGTTGGTTTTAAAAATATAGCCTCTCTTAAAGGCCAATATGTACGGTAAAAGTACATAGGTACTAGTAATTCGGACCATAAATGACTTTTTGTATTTTTTTTTTCTTCTTCCAAAATGACACTTTTAGCAATGACATAAATTTATAACATTCTTAGAAATGTCATTTTGAAGAAAAGCTATAAAAAGATCATTTTGGCCCCAAAAAAACTCCTATTTATGTTTATTTTCCAATATGAAAATTAGGCATTATATAATGTTTTTAGAAACAAATTGGAAATATACAATAGACTCAATTTTTTCAGGATTCGGTATCGTATTTTTAAAGACAAATATTATTTTTAAAATATTTTTAGAAAAATGCCATTTTATAAAATAGCAATGAGTAACCAATTTTTGAGTACTGGTTATTATAAATCAAAGGTATTTATATCTGGTATATAACTAGTAACAGGTAATTAGTTTTCAAATACTAGTAACTATTAATTATTTAAATATTTTTATTTAAAAAATAATATTTTTCTACAAAGAGCGGTATCAGAATTTAAAAAAAAAAAATATGACTTGCTATATTTTTGTAATTTTCTTTTGTTTTTGTAGGTAAAAGTGTCAGAAATCCTTTTCTAATCTGTACTTCTAGGAAAGCCCAAGTGGTTGTAAGTGGGCCGAGCTGACAATTGGAGCTCACCTGACTCATTCATTATCCATTTCCAAGCTCAAATGAAAACTCCACTGATAAACTCTCTTTTCCAGTCTCAAATTCATATGTTGTTTGGCAGTCTTACCAAATAATCTGAAAGGACCAAGGATTGAGTTTCACAATACTTTGCTTACTATCTCAAGCCTCAAGGATTAAGTATTATTTCTTCAATTCCAGTTGCTATTTGTTGTAAACTGTCCCTCTAAATTTGGATAACTAACTTCATTTTTTATATATATGTTCTCACTCATGCCTAGTTCTATTGTGCAGCAGAAGCAGAAGCACAACTACTCAAAATGTTTATATTTAATACTAAGACAATATAAGTATTTAGAGTAATTATGTTCTGCTGCACAATAAGTAGTATTAGAGCACCAGGTTCGTCCTAGGCTTTATTTAGTAGCTATTTGAAATATTAATAGAAATGTTAGAATCTTCATCAACGTTGGCAAAGACGAAGACTATGACTAGTACAAAAATTGATATAGAGAAATTTGATGATCGAAATAACTTTGGCTCGTGGTAGTGCGAGGTATTGGATAGTTTATATCAACAAAATTAGGATATTGCTCTAGAGGAGACAAAACTGGAAAAAATAGATGATAAAAAATGGAAGAAGATCAATAGTCAAACTTGTGGTACGATCCGTTCATGTCTTTGTAGAGAATAGAAGTATCCATTCATAAGGGAGACTTCTGCAAGTAAGCTGTGGAAGGTGCTCGAGAATAAGTACATGAAGAAAAGTAATGAAAACTGGCTATACTTGAAGAAGAGACTTTTCCACCTCTAGTTGAAGCCTGGTACGACTATTGGTGACCACATTGATACTTTCAACCAATTGATATTAGATTTGTTGAATTTGGATGAAATTTTCAAAGATAAGGATAAAGCAATATTGTTGATTGGGTCCCTTCATGATGAGTTAGATCATCTCTGTATTATGTTGCTTCATGGGAAGGAAAAATTATCATTCGATGAAGTGAGTATTGCATTGTACAATCATGAAATTCAAAAGAAAGATCAGAAGAAGAATAGAGATATTTCAGCAGAAGCGCTTACAGCAAGGGGATGAAGTCAAAGCCGTAAGCAGGAGAAAAGAGGTAGATCTCGTTCGAAAGGAAAACTTGGTAAGGATGAATATGCCTTTTTCACGAAAAAAGGCATTAGAAGAAAGATTGTTCAAAGTTACAGAATAAAGATAAGAGCAAGGCTATTTTTGATGCATATGTAGCTGAAGTTGAAGATGTTGAGTCAAATTTTGCTCTAGTTAGTCAATTTTTGACGTCACAACGTGTTGCTCTTACTATATATGTCCTCACAAGGAGTCATTCTTCAACTTTGAAGAGCTAAATGGTGGAGTTGTTTACATAGGTAACGATGAATCGTGTAAAACAGTTGGGGTAGGTTCAATTTAATTGAAGAATCATGATAGATCGACTTGAGTTTTGATAGATGTTCTGTATATACCAAAATTGAAGAAGAATCTCATTTCTTTGGGAGCTTTAGAATCCAAAGACTTCGCTAAAAAGAAAATACAAGATGGAATTTTGAAAGTCACTTCAGGCTTTTGGTAGTAATGAAAGGTACAAGAAGAAATAACTTGTATTACTATAATGGTGGTACAATTATTAGATTAGTTGCTGTAGTTTCTGAAGATGATGAAGCTTCATAAATTAGCAAGCTATGGCATATGCATTTGGGACATATAAGGCAAAAGTTTTCTTTAGTTTAGTGAAGCAAGGCTTACTGAAAAGAGTGAAGACCTGCAAGTTGGACTTTTGTAAATATTGGGTTATAGAAAAATAGACAAGAGTAAAGTTCAGCATAACAATTGATAATATTGAGGGTATTCTAGATTGTGTTTATTCTGATGTGTGAGGTATGTATTATTTTGTTACTTTTTTTGTCAATCTTTCTAAAAGAGTTTGAGTGTATGTAATGAAAACTAAGGATGATGTACTTGAAGTTTTCCTTAAATGGAAAAAGATGATTGAGACTTAGACAGACAGAAAGATCAAACGACTTCGATCCGACAATGGTGGAGAATATAGGAGTGATCCATTTTTGAGAGTTTGACAGTTTGAAGGTATTGTGTGTCACTTTACAGTCAGAAAAATGCCACAACAGAATAGGGTGGCAGAACGTATGAATCGGACTTTACTAGAGAAGGTTCGGTGTATGTTGTCCAATGCTAGGTTAGGCAAAGCTTTTTGGGCTAAGGAAATTACGTATGTGTATCATCTCATTAATCGTTTACCATCGACTACAATTGGAGGTAAAACTACTCCTGAGGTATGGTCTGGAAAACCTGCTAGTGATTACGATTCTTTACATGTATTTAGTTCCACTGCCTATTATCATGTGAAAGAATCCAAGTTAGATTCGAGAGCCAAGAAAGCTTTATTTATGGGTATCAGCTTAGGTATAAAAGGATATCGACTTTGGTGTCTAAGCTTGAGAAGGATTTTATTTAGCAGAGATGTTACTTTTGATGAGTTTGCCATGTTGAAGAAGGTAACAAAAGACCAAGAGAAGCCTATTAATATTTTGCAAGAGGTGGAGCTTAGTCGATGACAGGTGGAGTTTGAGAAAGCAATGACAGTAGTCCCAACTAATGTTGTTGAAAATAATAGTGACACTCAATTGGCAGAGGAGGACAGTGAAGATGACGAAGAGGTTCCAACCCAAGAGCCTCAACAGCAGCAAGAATCAATTGCACATAATAGGCCAAGACGTGAAATTCGTAACCCTGCTCGATTTGTTGATATGGTAGCCTATGCACTTCCTATTGTAGGTGATGATGTTCCTTCCATGTACAAAGATGCAGTCAAAAGTTCAGAAACTAAACAGTGGGAGAAAGTAATATAGGAAGAAATATAGTCTTTTTAGAAGAATGAAACTTAGAGCTAGCTCAATTACAGAAGCACAAGAAGGCAATTGGGTGCAAATAAGTATATACAAAGAAAGAAGGATTTCTTGATAAGAATGATGTTCGCTTTAAGACAAGATTAGTAGCGAAAGGCTATGCTCAGTTGGAGAGAATTGATTACAATGAGGTATTTCCTCCAATTGTTAAATATTCCTTCATTAGAATTTTATTAGCCTTGGTAATATAGTTGGACCTTGAACTAGTTCAATTGGATGTGAAAACTGCATTTTTATACGGTGATTTAGAAGAAGAAATCTATACGTCTTAGTCAGAAGGATTCAAGGTTGCTGGAAAATAAAATTGGATTTGCAAACCGAAAAGATTACTTTATGGGCTGAAAAAATTGCCAAGAAATTGGTACAAGTGATTTGATTGATTTATGATCGGTCAGAACTACATAAGAAACAAGTTTAATAGGTGCGTGTATTTTTGCAGGCTCTGAGGTAGGTCTTTCATTTATCTACTCTTGTATATTGATGATATATTAATAGCTTTAAAAAATCAAGAAGAAATTGAGACGTTGAAGGCTCAGTTGAATCAAGAGTTTGAGATGAAGGATCTCGATGAGCGAAGAAGATTCTCGGTATAGAGGTTAGTAGAAATAGAGGAGAAGCATAGTTAGTTTGACTCAGAAACAATATCTGAAGAAATTATTATAACATTTTAGTATGACTAAGCAATCAAAATCTAATTATATACTGCTTGTTCCTCATTTCAAGCTTAGTCCGTCTTTGTCTCCGAGTACAGATGTAGAGCGAGAATACATGTCACAAGTTTCGTATTCAAATGCAGTTGGTAGCTTGATGTATACGATGGTGTGTACGAGATCTGACATTTCACATGCAGTTGGAGTTATGGGCAGGTATATGCGTGATTTGAGGAAAGATTATTAGCAAGCTGTGTAATGGATTCTACAGTACTTATTGAAGATTGTAGATGTTGGTTTGGTTCTTAAGCGGGATGATAGACTTAGTCAATGTGTGGTTGGTTATGTTGATTCCGATTACGTTGGTAATTTAGATAAACGTCGTTCAACTACTGGATATGTATTCATATTTGCAAGAACACCAATCAATTGGAAGTCTACTTTACAGTCTATAGTTGCTTTGTCTACTACAGAAGTAGAGTACATAGCAGTTACAGAGGCTGTGAAGGAAGTTATTTGGTTACAAAGATTACTGGAAGAGTTGAGAATTGTTCAGGAGCATGCATGTATTTATTCTGATAGTCAGAGTTTTATTTACTAAGCAAAGAATCCAGTATACCTTGTACGTATAAAGCATATTGATGTCATCACTTTGTGCAAGAGATTATTGATGAAGGAAAGATACTGCTTCATAAAATTAGGATTACTGAGAATTCTGCAAATATGATGACCAAAGTGATGACATCGATTAAGTTCAATCATTGTTTGGACTTGATCAATATCCTACAAATTTGATGTTGCCTTTTGACACCTAAAGTGGCGTTATTTTAATAGATAGAGGATATGAAAAATAGAGAAATTTTGGTGGGACTTGCAAACTCGCCAATGTGAAGATTGTTAGAATTTGGCTTGTTAGTTTTTGTAATTGTTTTGCGCTTTATCCCACATTATTTGTGTATGAATATTTGAAATTTACAGTTAGCTATAAATAAAACTTTCTATAATTAGTTTTGATCGTTCCAAAATCAGTTCCTTGTTAGTGAGGATCTTTATTCTTAATGATCTCCATAATTTTATTTTTACTCATTTTTCTATTTATTTATGAGTTTTTGCATTATAACCTAACTTTTACTTTTGTATTTCTTATCGCTAAATTATCGGAGAACTTTCCATAGCCAAGTTTCCAGGAAATACATCACCAGCCGTAATTATCATCACTAATTTTTAAAACACGCCCCCCTTGTACCAAATTATGGGATCTATACATTATATCACATAGCGTAGAGATCAAACACACAGTGACATGGTTGATTGGAAAATTTGACACTGACCATTATCTTAATCAAAAGTGATGCTTAGAAAATTTTCAACTTTCGTAAAAGAACACTTAAGATGGGATTTAAGGATTCACAAAGATGTGATTAAGTTTTTAACTCCCTTTAGATACCCTGTTAAAAGAAAGTGATAAGAAACTGTAGTGGGGCATGGAATCTGAGGTCCAAGTTTCACCAATAACCTACTCTAGATAAGAATAGAATCCACATAGCACAATTCCATTGGACCTCATTCCTCATTACCTCCACATCTATATTCCAAATTTTCCCATTTCAACCAACCAAATAAAAGCCTTCATCTCTCTCTCTCTCTCCCTAAAGATCAAGTTAGTCTGGTGAGTCTAAGGCTCTAAGCTTACAACAAGGCCAAAAAAAGAACTCCAATGGCAGCAACTATGGCTACAATGGCGATCCTCAATACCAAGTGCTTAACCCCCAACACCCCCAAAATCACCAACCCCACCAAGCCAACTTCAAAACCCACCTCCCTTTTGTCCATCCAAAACCTTCCAAAGGGACTAACCTGCTTAAAATCCCTCCAAACCCAAAACGACATGTCGTCCACCTTAGCCGGAACCGCCATCGCGGGGGCCATATTCTCCACCTTGAGCTCATGCGACCCGGCCTTGGCGGCTCAGCAGATCGCCGAGATCGCAGCCGAGGGCAGCAGCGACAACCGCGGCCTCGCCCTACTCCTCCCCCTCATCCCGGCCATCGCTTGGGTCCTCTTCAACATTCTGCAGCCGGCTCTGAACCAGATCAACCGCATGAGGAGCTCCAAGGGTGTGGTCATCGGGCTCGGGCTTGGCGGATTGGCCGCGTCGGGGCTCGCAGGGGCGCCGCACGCGTCGGCTAGCGAGCTGGCCATGATCGCCGAGGCTTCGGGGAGTGATAACAGGGGGCAGCTTCTCCTCTTCGTCATAGCACCTGCGGTTCTCTGGGTCCTCTACAACATTCTACAACCGGCTTTGAACCAGCTCAACAGGATGAGGTCTCGGTGAGAGAGAGAGAGAGAGAGAGACTACTCTCCCATATTTTGTTTGAACGTATAACTTTCTTGTAATTGAACCATTATGTAATGAAATTAAATCTGTTTCATATTAGCTTTTTTTTTTTGGGTTTTTATTTTTCTTTTTGGTGGAATTCGCAAGTTTTATATGGTTTGGCTATAACTTGGTCTGAATCTTGATGTGTATTATATATATATAGTCCAAGTTCATCACAAACTATAAATATCTGTTTCTTTTTAGGCTTTCGTATGATCCATTTTGTCACAATTTTAAACCATATTTGTTCACCACAATCGACCAACATAAATTATTAGGGGATTATTTTGCATTGTTCCGAAGATTTGAGTATTAATTAGTAGCGGATTAGCGTTCATACATATATAATCTAGATGTTCATGATTGCGTATATGGATGAGACTGTTCTAGCATGTGTTGACAAAGGTTTTGATCTCTCTTTTGCGTCGAGTTGAACGACTATTAACTTGATTGCAGATTAGTCTAAGGTTTCCAAGAATAAACTACATGTCGTTTCCCAATGAAACGACATATATGTGGTTCTCCGTTAAATCTAGAAACCACGTGTCATCTGTTGGTCATAGCACGACATGTGCTAATTTACGTGTCGTTTGATGTTGAATAATAACGACGTTAACTAATCAAATTATTTTCCAATAACTGAGATGACTTAATACTAAATGAGCCATGTGTTACTTTTGTGTTCTTAACGAAGGGATATGTCTTTTTTATTGAGAAGTACCGACACCGAATGTATACTGTTGTGCGGTCTAAAATCCTAAGGTCGCATAAGTGTTATATGCGACCTCCTCTGAGAATGATATATGCGGCCTCCTCCGTAATGGTTATATGCGACCTCTCCCGTGATGGTTATATGCGACCACTTCCACAGGTTTTGTGCGACCTTCTCCGTATAGTTTGCCTTAACAAACAGGAAACCTATAAAGAGAAGGAAAAAGGTAAATGCCGTAAAGGAAA
>JXTB01000394.1:265638-301627 GCA_002914805.1 Parasponia andersonii
CACATCTCTTGATTATTCATAAATTTATTGTTGATAAAACCTCCATCAACATATACATACGACATGAAGCTCTCTAACGACTTGTGTGAAAAGAAATGACATGAAGTTCCAAATTGATACAGCTTATTGGTTAAATATGTTTTTTCAATTTTTATTTTTTCAGTGGATACTTTAGGACTTAAAAAACTATCTATATGAAAAGAACATGTTGTTTTGCGTTGACGATGAATGGACATAATGTCGCTTGACCAACAAAATGGGGCAAAGCCGTGAGTCATTGAATAAAGAGACTCGTTAGCAACGAATTATACATCAATTTTATTTACTCTTCTTTAAGAAAACGGTACGTCGTTGCTTTGAAAAAGTCATGAAATTAAGGATGTATGATATGTCATTGATCCATGACTTATGTGTCACTAAGAAACGGCACGTCGTATTTCTACATATTTTTTTTTCCCAGTAAATAATGATACGATAAAATAATAAACTATAAAATAAAAATAGACAAGTTTTTATTATTAAGAATGATCAAATTCATGATAATATTTTTGAGGAAATTTTATTTTATGTTGTAAAATTTCAAAAAAATAAAGCAAAAAAAAAAAAAGAACAATCTCGAATGGTCACAACATTTTGTTCCGACTTAATTTAGAAGATATCACTTTTAAATTTATTTAGGAAAATACATATTTTTACCAATTGATGAGTAACTTGATGTAACCAATTAGGTTAGCTAGAGTACTTTCGAAAAATACCAAATTTGAAGAAAAAAAGTGGAATGTTTATAAAGTGGTATTTTTCTCATTAAACTTAAAATGAGAATTTCTCTAAATGAATATAGATTTTTTCAAATTTTGGGAGAAATTTAAGCACTTCTAATTAACCATTCAATCACTACTATATTTTAAACAAAGTACAAAGAAAATAAATTTATTATCACATCATTAATATATCACTTCCATATTATAAAAAAAAATTAATTTGGGGCTTTACTAATATCATATTATAGGGGTAAATATTTATTAAAAAAAATAATTTGGGGGCTTTACTAATATAAAATCATACTCTTCATATGATTAGTGGCATTTTATGTAATTATAGCAATAGTATTTTTGAATTATAAGGTGATATATGTGTAAATTTGCGTGGCATTTTTGTAATATTGGATGTGTACCAAAATTTGGCATATGTAAAAAAAAAGTGTAAAATTTGGCACATCATTGAAGTAAGGTTTTTTGAAGAACTACCAAAATTGGGCATCGGCATACCAAAATTTTAAAGGCATTGGCACACCTACATAATTATTCACATTGTTTGCTAAGGGTCCTTTAGTTTGGCCTTATTATATTAAGAGATGGAGTATGTCACTCTAGTCTCACCAAGTATCCAATTAGTTAGGTGACTAACATATGCAATATCATGGAATAGATAATACAAGCACGCCACTCGCAAACACTAGGCAAAGTTAAGCTAGAGCAAACCTCTATGAAAAGTCCCTAACCTTCTCCATGCTTAAACCTGTGACTTCTGCTTGGTCGTAGTCCCTGCAACTATTTGAGCTACCACACTCAGTGGTATATAATATTTTCAGCTGAAACAATTAATTTTAACATTTGGATGATCAGGTTGAACTCATATTTACATAGCAACTAAATAATGTATGTTTTAAATGTTCTAATTTTCCATTTGAGTCTTGAAGTAGAATGTGGATGATTATATAGGTAATTTTGCTATTATGTTGAGTAAGGCGGAGGGAAATGGGGGCAAGTAGGGGTCGTAGCCCCCGCTTAACTTTTTTTTTTTTCTAAATTTTATATCTAAAATTTTTATAAATTTCTGATTGCCCTCGCTAAACTTTTTTTTCTTTCAATAATAGCCTCTATACAAAATATGAATTAACATATTAAATGGAATATTTATCATTTTATTTTAGTGCTAAAGGTGTTATTCATATTTTTCAATAACTAATGAGTGAGTAATATTTGAATGTTATCTATAATTCTAATCTGGGCATTATTGTGGAAAAATTTATGTTTTAATATATTCATCGTCTTCTTAATATCTTATAAAATCTCATTATTGTGTCATAGGTCAAAATAATTTTGACGTATGGTCAAGATTAACTTGACCTTAAGTCAACATCCTTTTGACCTGTGGCCAGTATTATATTAGTCTTGAAGTCAAAAATATATTGACCAATAGATAAGTCAATACTAAGGTCATTATGATACTGACCTTAGGGGTCAATTTAGTCTTGACCTGTGTTCAAAATATTTTGACTAATATTTCATCATTATCATATAATTATAATCCTGACTGATTAATTTTTTTAATTTACTTATTTTACAAGAATGACAAGCACTATTGTATTTGTGAAATATAATGGTCGTTGGGACGAAAATAATATTTACACCAATTGTAAAAGCATAGACGTTTTGGTTCCGACTAGCTCATCATATGTCTGAAGTCATTTCTCCTTCATTTTAAGTATATAAACTTATATATCGTGGAAGACATTATTTTGTCTTCGGATAGAGTTTTTGCATTATTTTCTGGACATGGGGTCAAGTTTTTTTTTGACTTTGATTCAAAAAGTTCTTGGCTTAGGATCAATAAACTCTTACTTAGGATTTGAAGAAGAATACATGAGGAATTATAGAGATTTTCTTTTATTCTTCATTAGGTCAAAAACTTACTGACCCCTAGGCTAAATTTTACTTGACCTTGGGTCAAGTTTTACATGATTTGGACTGAAGTGGTATTTGGCACCTTGAGCAATGGTAAAGTTATTTTTGTCCGGAAGTCAAGTTGTTTTTGACTTGGGGTCAAGATAGCTCTGATTGTGAGGCAAGTTGTTATTGACCTGAAGCAATAAATAAGATTTTTATCAAATGAACTGAATTTCATTGAAACATCTGAATAAATAAGTTTTGGCAAAATAGTAGTTATACAAATACAAATAAACATAAGTAAAAACTACATATTATTCAACAACCATAGAAACCACAAGTAATAATAATAATAATTATTATTTGAATCATAACCAAAATAAAACATTATTTTTGCTTTCCTGAATTGGCTCATTCTTTTATGTTAATTTCAGGATAGTCCTCATATTTCTACAATCCATGATAATACAACTCGTACGTAAGCTTATGATAGAAGTATTCTATCCTCTGGGCATTAACATTGGTATCTAACTCGTCGGACACTAGGAACTCAACATACTTGATGACAAATAGACCACAGTTCCTGCTGAAAAATAACAAAATATTAAGTTAAATAAAGCAATACTATCAAGTGAGAGTCAAGTGTTATTTGACCCTAGGTCAAGTTCTCCTTGACCCCAGATTAAGTAAACTTTGACCTAAGTCAAGAATTTCTTGACTCCATGTCAAGGACCACTTAACCCTAAATTTTAAAAAATTCAATTTAACACAATCATTTACTGACCTATTACTCTGAGGTCAAGATAGTCTTAACTTGCAATGGATATAGTCTTGACTGCATTTTAATACGAGGTCATAATTTTCTTGACCTTATAAAGTCAAGAAAATCTTGTCTTTGGTCAAGAGTTTCTTAATCCAGGTCAAGTGCAACTTGACCTGGGTCAATATATTATTGATTTCATATTTAAGAACACAAAAATAGAATAGAACCTTTGTAAAATGATGAACACAAAATTTACTAAAACAATAAACATAAAATCAGCCAACAAACCACACAAATAAACCACAACCGAAAAAATACATACAAATAATAATAAAAAAAAGGCCTTCAACCAAGAAACAATGAAAACGTGTTGAGAAATTCAATACTAAAATTCATACCTTTCTCGGCCTTTTGGTTGAGATCAAGTGTAGTATTCGTTCTTATCAATTTAATATCTGATACGTGAGCCAATGGTTCACATGATATTAAATTAATTTTTTAAAGGAAGTTCTTCTCCTTTAACATTTGGATGAAAAAGAGGTTTTCGGGGGTGACACATAAGGAGGGTTTCTGCTATAGTGCTCTGCTAGAGTTTATGCTACAGTACTGAATAGTAATCTGCTAGGGTTTTGCTACAGTTCCTACTCGCTATAGTGATCTGCTAGTGTCATTTGTTTTGCTACAGTGCCGATTGTCGTGGTCACCATGGGTGATGAGATCTTGGGTCACAAAGAGCTTTTTTTATTCCACAATAAGGACATTATGGCTGATTCTTCTTTGGCTCCCCATGCAAAATCCTTTACTGATGTGGTTCTCAACAAGAAAACAATGGTTATGCCCTTCCCTTCCACATCTTCTATTCCTCAACAAAAATGTGCTTACATTTTAGTCAAGGTTAATCCTACTGCAGTGGAAGAACGATTGAATCTTTGTAAGTTTTCTCTTATTGGACGTGTCATTTTATCTAAAGGTGATAAACCTTGGTCTTTGCTTGATTTGAAGGCAAGACTAGATTCAGTTTGGAAAATTTCATCTTGGCACCTTATTTCTTTGAGCAAGGGGTACTTTCTAATGTTGCTTACTTCAGAGGAAGATAAGGCTCGTGTTTGGAGTATGAGTTCTTTGAATATTAAGCCAGGTATCTTAAGACTTCAGCCATGGGTTCCTGGTTTCGTACCTAGTGAGTAAAAGACTACAAATGTTCAAGTATGGGTCCATTTTTATGAATTACGATGGGAATTTTGGCATCCACAAATCCTTTCTGATTTGACTAAGGCTATGGAGGTTCCTTTGAAGATTGACCAGTCTACTCTTAATGGGGATTTTGGTCATTTTGCTCGAGTTTTGATAGATATTGACCTCAAGAATCCTTTGCTTGACTCAATTTAAGTTGAGAGCAGAGATGAATATCGTTTTGTTTATCTCTCTTATGAGAGACTTCCCAATTTTTGTTATACTTGTTCCTCTATTGGCCATATTCCTTCTAATTGTTATCATAATAAATCAAAAGACGACAAGGAAAAGTTCACTGAGAAGAGAAAGGGATTAGCCCCGAAGCAACAAGTCTATGTTGCAAAGCCTATTACCAATCATGTAGTTTCCAAAGATGTTCAAAAATCTCCGAATGTGCCATTAAAGAAAATTTTCACTTCTCTTGCATCGGATTTGGACAAGGATAATATTTTTGTGCATTTTGGAAATATGGAAGATGAAGTTGAAATAGTTGACAGCCTAGAAAAGAATAAAGCTCATTATGATAAGAATGATGAGTTGGCAGCCATTGATGAAAACATAAATACTAAAGAGGATGCAGCCTTAAATCATGATTCGAAGAACATTTCGAATATGGATAAAGTAGTTAACACTGAGGGTCATGAAGAGCATATTGAGGCTCCTACTGCCGAGGTAGGTGTTTCTAATCCGAAGGGTTCCTTTTCTTTTGCGAAATCAAAGAGTGACCACAGTTTGGATACTAGTGATCTCTCTCCAACCAAGGTCTTCACATTAAAAGATGATGGTTGGCAAGAAGTGCAGTTTAAGAAAAAGAAGAAAGCTTCTCAAGCTCAATACTTTAAGCCTGTCACGAGGGCTTCGAAAACCACTTCTCAATGAAGGTCTTTTATTGGAATTGTCGGGGTATCTCTAATATTGATACCCAAAGATCTCTTAGAGATTTGTGTATTCGTGACAGACATGATATTCTTTGCTTAGCGGAGCCAATGTATATGTTTGGCTCTATTCCTTTCCACTTTAGGAGTTCTCTTGGTTTTCATTTAGTGGCTGAAAATAATAAAGCACTTCCTTCTGTTTGGGTATTTGGCACTTTGGCAGTCTCTAATTTTCAGGTTATTGCTTCTCATTCCCAACACGTTACTTTATCTTTCATATTCAATAGTGTCTTGTTTTTTACTAGTTTTGTCTACGCTAGTTGTGATTATATTGTTCGTCGTGACTTATGGGACTCCTTATCTTCCTTGTATGTGACTGGTCCTTGGTTGGTTTTGGGCGATTTTAATTCCGTTATTGGTGCTCATGAGACAACAAGTATCATTAAATGAAGATCTTATGAAGACTTCAGAGCTGGTATGACCCTTTGCATTATGATTGACCTTGACTCCCAAGGTCTTTTTTTTACATGGCGTAGTTCCCGGGAGGGATGGTTGGTGATGTCTCATCTTGATAGAGCTTTTTGTAATGAAGAGTTCTTACAGCAGTGGAATCAGGTTTTCAGTATTTATTTGCCTCTTTTACACTCGGACCACCATCCTTTATTGTTATCTTCCAAGAAAGATGTTGTTACTAACCCTAGACCTTTTTATTGCCAAGGAATGTGGCTTTCTCATCCCACATTTAAGGATTTTGTTAGTAAGGTTTGGTCTTGTTCTTACTTTGGTTCTCTGATATCTATTTTGGTTAATAAACTTAAGGATTTGAAGCTTGAATTGAAATTATGGAATTGGGAAATTTTCGGTGATCTCAAGCTCAATATTTCTAAAGCCACAGAGAATGTTTTATCCATTTAGGAGTGAATAGCTAATGAGGGACTTTTTGACTATTTTCTTTTCCAAGAAAATGAAGCACTTTATACCTTAGACAATTATTTATCTCAGAAAGAAACTTATCTTCGAGAACAGAGTACGATCAAATGGCCAAAAGAAGGGGACAAAATTCTACTTTTTTTTTTTCATAATATGGTGAAACGTTGTCGAGCAAAAAGGGTTTTGAGTCATATGAAGATTGATGAGGATATTGTGGAAGACATTACATTAATTTCTTCTCATATTCAGTCTTTCTATAAAGATTTGTTCATTGAGTCTCAAGTTAGTGTTATTGATTATTCCGGTGTTCAGGAGATTATTTCGAATTTGGTCTCTTCTTCAGATAATTTGGAGCTTTGTCAAATTCCTAATGAAGAAGAAATTCGGTTGACGGCATTTGATATGGATGCTTCGAGTGCCCCAAGCCCTGATGGCTTTTTAGGCAAGTTCTTTCGCCACTATTGGGATATTGTTGGTCAAGATATGGTTTATGCGGTCTAGTAATTCTTCCACTCTGGTAGTTTAACACCTGGTCTTAATTCTAATTTTCTTGTGTTAATTCCAAAAGTGGATCATGCTCTTACTATTAATCAATATCGGCCTATTGTTTTGGGGAATTTCCTTTACAAACTGATTACTAAAATCATCACTGATCGTTTGGGTCACATCTGTTCATGGATTATTTCTCCTAATCAATTCGGTTTTGTGCCTGGAAGAAGTATTAGAGACTGTATTGCTGGCGCTTCGGAATGTTATAATTGTTTGGATAAAAAAAGTTTTGGGAGAAATTTTGCTATGAAGTTGGACATTAGAAAGGCTTTTGACACTTTACGATAGGACTTTATTAAAGCCGTTCTTTCATCTTTTGGGTTCGATAACAATTTTGTTAATTAGGTGGAAAATATATTTCACTCTGCTCGTCTTTTTATTCTGATTAGTGGTTCTCCCCATGGCTATTTTTCATGTTCAAGAGGAGTCAGAGAGGGTGACCCTCTCTCTCCTCTTTTATTTGTTCTTGTTGAAGATTACCTCAGTCATTATTTCAACATTTTGATTCGTCAGGACGATCTTGTTCCAATGACTTCTACTAGAAAGGAGAAGGCTCCGTAATTATGGGTCATTTATCTTATTCTTTTTAAGTCTATTAATGGCCGGTTACTCTTTTAAAAGAGTTGATTTCTTTAATTAGAAATTTTTTGTGGTCTAGATCATCTAAAGTGGCTAAGCCGATTATTGTCTCTTAGAAGATGTACTGTAAATCTAAAGAGGACAGTGGTCTTGGCCTTCGAGATCCTAGAATTCTCAACGTGGTATTGTTAAAGAAGCTTTCTTGGAGCTTATTGACTGATGATTCTTTCGTTTTTAGATTCTTGAGAGGGAGATTTTTCTCTAATGGTTTTACTCAACGTTGATTTTGGAAGTCTTCTATTCGATGTAATTTGAGATCTCATATCCAGTCTCTTATCGATAAGTCGATTTGGGCGCTTGGTAGAAACTATAAGGTACACTTCTGGAGTGATAATTGGCTTGGTTCTCCTTTAACTGGGATGATAGATTGCAATGATACGTTGGAACCAGGCATTGATACTTCCATTGGTGAACTTATTTCGGATTATGAATGGTCTCTACCTGCTTCCTTTACTTCCAATTTTTCGATGATTACTGAAGAGATCCAGAAGATAGTTATCTGTGATTCTCTAAATACACTTATTTGGCGACATTCTGCTTCTGATAATGTTACTTGTGCAGATGCTTACAATTCTTTGGTTGGTCCTTTTGTAAAGAAAAGATGGGATAATAAGTTTTGGACTAGCTATATTCCTCCATCACATTCTATGGTTTTTTGGAGATCTCTTCGAGATAAACTTCCAACGGAATGTAATCTCATACGGAGAGGCTTTATCATGACTTCATGTTGTCATTTTTGCTTTAGAAATAAGGAAACTGCTGATCACCTTTTCATCTTATGTGACTTTGCCTGTAGTCTTTGGGGAGCTATCTCTTCGACTTTTAGGCGGCATATTCGATTGAATGACTCTATAATTGATCTTTGGCTTGATGCCTTTAAGGCTAATTTTAGTAGCCAAGTTTCTCTACTTTGGAGATCAGCTATTATGACTGCTGTTTGGGTTATTTGGACTTCACATAACAAGTTATTGTTTGACAATAAGCTCACTTCTATCTATATGGCCATCACTCTGGTATGGAGTGTAGCTGGTGAATCTAATAATGTTGGATCAAGTACTATGACAAATTCTTTAGAGGAGTTAGGAATTCTGAAATGTCTTAACATCAGCTAAAACTATCAAAAGCTCCAAAAATAGTTGAAGTATTATGGCGAGTCCCACCGGTAGGATGGTTAAAGGTTAATTCAGATGGTGTTGCTTATGGTTGTCCTGGGTTAGCAAGTTGTGGTGGTATTTTTAGGACGTCCAGGGGTTTCTATAAAAGGGGTTTTTCCATTTCTATTGGTAAGGCCTATGCTTTTGAAGCGGAATTAACTACTGTGATTCGTACAATTTTCTATGCATGGGACTTAGGGTGGAAAAACTTATAGCTGGAACGTTATTCAGCTTATTTGGTTTTGATTCTGAAGTCTCGTTCTTTGTCTATTCATTGGCATTGGAGACCATCGTGGATGCATTGTCTTGAGTTGATTTCAAAGATGCATTTTCATATTTCCCACATTTTTCACGAAAGGAGTGTTGTTGCTGATATTTTGGCTTCTAGAGCGACAAGTATTCAAGCTCTGACTTGGTGGCATACTAATTTCCCCCCATTTATCCATGACGCAATTAAGAAAGATTATTCAGGACTTTGTGGTTTTCGCTTTTCTTAGTTGCACATTTATAATACAATGTGCTTTTTTTTTCCTTTTTGTGGTTTTTCTCATTGGGTTTTACGCAAAAAGGTTTTTAATGAGGCATTGTTGGGAGGTTAAAATAATAGTTTTATTTCGGCATAATTATTTGGCTCCACCTAGGGCTGTTCATTTCTGTTTTCAGCTGTTATTATTTTCCATTTTGGAGATTGTATTTTTCAAATATTTTGTATGTTTTTCATTTTTAGTTTTTTTTTTATTTAATAAATTTTTGGAGGGTTTCTTAGTTTCTTTCGTATGAACTTCAGTTATTTCCTAAAAAAAAAAAAAAGAAGACCAAAATACATTCATTATCACTTATATCTCATGCATACCTCAATAATCCTCAAAACCTAAAGCCCAACCCTAACCAAATAATCCCCACATTGACCATAGAAAATAAAAATAATAAAAAAATTAGGAAAAAATAGAAATCAATCTTAACTAAACAAACCATAGCCTCACAAGAGTCAAAACAAAAAAAGGTTTCAAAAATTGTAGCTTTCTGTACTCAAGATCACCATGCAAAAAGAAACCTTTTTTTTGGATCCTCGATAAAAATAAAACAATGCAAAGAAACAAAATCATGGCTTTCGACCATACTCAAAGTCACCATGCCCCAAAAAAAAAAAACATTTTTCAAAAAAATTGTAAAGTAGCATTTTCTTAAATAATCGCGGCTTTCATAATGTCATTGCCCTTACTCTTTGAATGAGGGGTTTCTTCAATCAGATTCTTTGGCGAACCCATCATAAACTTGGATTTTGATGACAACTATGACTTCGAAGGAGATGAATTCATAGGTTGCTTCGAAGTTCTTGTTCTCATCCTACTGCGACTTCTTAACGAAAGAGTTTTCGCCATTTTAACTCAAATACTAGAAATATAGATGTTTCTAGGGTGCTTGATATATCTAGAATCTGATTTATAATATTTTGAAAGAGATTTGAGGGAGTTACAGCTGGATTTCTCGTGGATGGTTGGGAATTTTGGGTAGATTTTTGAGAGTTCTCTTCTTTCTTCTCTCTCCTCTTTGCTTTTTGATTTTCAAATGGGGTTTAAGTGTGAGGTAGGATAAAAGATGTGGCGTATAGGTTTGAGAGAAATAAAGGATATTTAAGGAATTTTACTTTCTGTAGAACCCAATTTTTAGTCCTAAAAAATTTATTCTAGGAAGTGGTCCTAAAAAAGACTAAATAGATTATAATAGTCCTACCCATGTCCTTTTCTCTAAATGGGTCACCAATTCTAGGAAAGTTTCCCAACTTTTAGTCCTAAAATAGTTATTCTAAGAACTGGTCCTAAAAAAGACTAAATGAATTATAATAGTCCTGCTTATGTCCTTTTCTCTAAATGGGTCACCAGATTCTAGGAAAGTTTTTTGTTTCCCTGATATAGAGGTGCTTCCTACCAAGCCCTCCTTTAAGAGCCTAAATAAGATACCAAACATTAAAAGGACGTACTTATTAAAAAACCAGCTGACTTACTATATGCATTAAAACGTATATGCATGCTACAACTAGCAATTTTATGCTAGGACAGACTTCTTGTGGCGTATTTGGTAGGTATGCACTTAGTTAATTGAGCATTAATCAAAGACTTTGCTTATTACCAATTAGTGGAGAAGAATTGCTAACTTGATAAGCAACATAACACTTGAAATGAGATTTTAAATTTTTTGGCCATGTTTGGTGCGTCGTATTGTATTGTATTATTATATTATAATATTATGTTTGGTTTTATATTTATATTAAGATGTTGTATTAAAATTTAATTTTGAAAACTACCATTTTAAAAATTTATTTGAAAAAAATACCAATTTAAAAAATATTTAGAGAAATACCACTTGAAAATTACCACTTTTTAAAAATTTATTTATGAAAAAACTACTTTTTAGATATAAATTTAGAAAATACCATTTTTAAAAATTTATTTAGAAAAATACCATTTTTTGAAAGAGATAAAGTCATGTGAGAGAGAAATTAAGAAAACGATGAGGAGATTGAGTATTGTGCAAGACTACGTTAAAATTAAAATTATCTAATACAATGTAATAAAAAAATTTATTTTGTATTAGATAATAATTTTCGTGTTATATTAAATTTTAATGTCATATTAAATCATACAACACAAAAATACTACCAAACATATTATTATATTTAATTAATATAATACAAAGCTTTTATAGAGCGTAGCAAAGATCTTAATTGTTAACAATATATTGTTATTTCACTCCCAACTTGGATGAATAGAAACGAATATATATATATATATGCATGACGAATTATAATTTATTAGCATGTATAAATGATTAAATATACCCAATGTAACATTCTTTTTGCTCTAATTAACTTCTATTTATTTATCACAGATTTCATTCATTCATTTATGTTGGCCTTTTCTTTTGCCACGACACCATAACACTAATAACGGTTATTAAAGCTAGTGTTGGCTTCTTTTTCGTTTTCATTTTAATATGTTGAACAATTTTGCTTTTGTTTCCATGACGTAGGCCATAACGGGATAATTTTGCTTTTGTTTCCATGACGTTTTGGTCCACTAATGGACAAGTTTGGAGTATATTACTTTTCTCCCAAAGGATTGGGATCTTCAATCTTCATCTTGGTGGAGTTTGACTTTGTAGTTTCATTAATTTACCATTCTAATCACGTTTTTATCTCCAATTTAAATTAGAGCATTCTAGGCTATAGCTTTTTCTTTAATTGGATAAGTGGCTTTCTTCTTACTGGATATTATGTTTATTATTTCCAACGTCTCTCACCCTACAATACAGCTACAAAGGCCTCAAGTGTATTTAATTGTCAACTCTACTTAATTTCTGATCCTTTATTAAAAGGTTTCTAAAGTTGGTAGCAAGATATGTTAATTAATTAACTGTTAAGTACTTCTGTTTTTCTGTACTACTGATGAAATAACCAACACTTTATATTTTAAAAAGAAAATTTGTTAATGAAATATAATTATACTAAATCAAACAATCATATCAATTTTTAATTTCCACTCATAATGATTATGACATATCATATCAGATTAATTAACGAGATATATATATATATATATATATATATATATATATATATATATATATATAAAGGGAAAAAGAAAAGATCAAGAAAGAATACGGTGAAAGTCTGCCAACTAATAAAGCGATTGAGACCATTATTATCCACAATAATGCAACATGTATGCTCGTAATTAATTATTCATCCTTATCTGGTACACATATCACAAACTTACACTATCCAAATATATCTCTCCCGCTTAAAATGTACGTTATTCTTTTTTTTTTTTTTTAAGAGGAAAAAGAGAGAGATAAGGAACTGCTGGCCCAGCTGAAACGAAGGATGAGTATGCTGATGGGGAGACACTTTTTGCAATCAGCAATATTGGCAGCTCAATTGCAAAACTGAAATTATTATAAATATATATGTCAAATTATTTTTATTGTTTTAATTTTCGAAAAATTTTTCTTTCTTTCTTTTTTTTTTTTTTCAGAAGATGATACCTTTATTAAGCTAGCATATTAATTAGAGCTATAATAGCAATTGTATGCATCAACATTGATTTTTAACAAAAATTAATTCACAAATTATATCCCTGACCTATATACACGATAATTTCTAAAAAAGTTAAAAAAAAACCCTATAAATATTCATTATTTGAAATATATATTTATTTTGGTGATAAGATTTGTATGATACGGATCTGAATTCTAATCTTCATAGATATTCATGTACGCTCCTATAATCAAAGACTAAGATATCCACGTCATCAATAAACATAAACTAATAGCCAAATGGAAAAGAAGTTCATTCAAAGCTATTATATGATTAACATACTAGTGATCTTTTCACATAATTCTATTTCTACTAGATTTACATGATTTCTTAAATGTCATTGTGTTTCAATCGATAACATTATAAATTTTTATGCCAATAATTATTTTGTATATTTTTCGACAAAGTGATACAGCTTGATCATCTCTTAATAAGATTAATGCATCAGTATACTTAATTTGGACCTCTCTATAAGACCAATTTTAAGATCAAGAAATACCAGTGCGAGGGCATGTAGATCTAATTACTATAGTCTATACGGGTGCTCATACTAATCAATAATAATTCTAGTCGTCATTAGTTATGACGCTAATTAAATTCTTAGAGATAATATATATATATACGCAGACACGTATAGGCATAAGATAGTACTGGTTTTCACATGTGGAAATGGAATAGTTTTGATAAATGAATAGCCGCGCGCGCATGTAGCCGTATTGGATGATCACCAACATCAGCCGTAAGCCGTCCGCCCCTTTAATCTTTGCAGCTGTCATCCGAGGCTATGCGGCGTTTGTCAACCACTTTTATAAGTATTCAACAAAACAAACCCATCTTGTTGCCACATGCATGCACAATGCACACAAGTGTCACTCACCGATTGGAGGAATATCCAGCTAATCTTTAATTTCCACCAAAACCGGCCAATTTTTTTTCTTTTTTTTCCCCCACTTTTTAGTGGGAAAAAAAAAGAATTTACAGTTAAAAGAGAAAATGAAAAGAAAGAAGGAAAAAAGACGAAGAAAACTCTCTTTTACGGGCACTTAATTAGCCATAGTAGTACATGATCATGATCTAGCTAGTGGAAAGATAATTATTCTGGAGTAAGAAAGAAGCACTATAAATTAAGTATAGACTAAGAAAGATGAAGCTAGCTAGGGAAGATGGAGACCAGAGATGGCTCATTACAATTGTAATAGTGACACTTCTCTACTCTCCATGTATGGAATGTCATTCTATGAATACGGGAATAATTACGTTGGCTTTTCCAAATTCTCCGGTCTACTATTCTACTGTTTGACAAAAAGGCTCATTAGTAAATATTTTTGAAATATTTCTTTTCCCTTCTAATACTTTACTATCCATTAGCTTTTAAAATCCAACCTTTTATCTTCTCCAATTTTTTTTATTTTTCAAGATATTGATCTATGTTACTCCCATGTAAATAGTTAACAAAGAGAATAAATACAATGAGTTTTTGTTTTCCTTTTTCACTAAAGAATATTACGGAAAAAAAAAGATTAAAATCAATAGCATAATGAATTTTTTTTTTTCCCGAATAAGTGCAGGTTTTTATTCTATATTAAAAGTAATGCATATATGAGCAAGCAATGGAGTATAAGCTTTTTGTATCAATGAAAAGATTCAGTATTCTGTAATTAAAAAAAAAAGTCAGAGAGAAGATGGAGATTGTAATGACCAAAAAAAAAAAAAGAAGAAAAAGACAAATAATAGTTAAAAATATTAAAAAATAAAAATATAGTGACAACAAATTTGATATCCTATTCTCCTAAACACAAATTAATATTCCTAAGAAGAAAACATAAAATAAAAAAATAATATTGATTTTTCTATAAAAAAAATCACCATATTAACATTAAAATAGTACATAAATCAAAATCTTATTACCTCAACTTATTTAATTTATTAATCTATATATGGTTACAAAAATTGAATTCTAATAATTGATCTATGAATATTTATGACATGCTTTCATATGATTTTATTATATACAATAAGTTTGAGGTGGGCTAAAAAATAATATTTTTAACTAATGATATATAAAGACATTTAAGTTAATTTACACCGATATTTTTGTAAATATAAAATTAATTAGAAGGAGTGAAGAGAAAAAAAAAACAGAACCACTATCTTTTTAAATAATACTAAATATTAATTCTACTATCTTTTTTTTAATATATATAAGTAGTATATGATTTATCACAATATAAATAATAAGTAACATTTAATTTTTTTTATTCAAACCTCAACAGAACGAGGGAAACTAAAATAAAATAGAAAGAAGGAGAGAAGACACCAAGTCAGAGGGGGACATGAACCTGACTTCTCAAGAACTAAAAACAGAAATAAAACCCAAAAAAATCAGAAAACTTTGTGAAAACTATAACTAGGCTTCGCAATACAATCATCACAATAAAAGGAAAAATAAAAGAAGGAGCAGTCCACTACCACGTAGGACAAATTATGAAAGATATTTGAGAAGCCAAAGAATCAACAATGTAATTACCCTCACGATAGATATGTGTCACGACGAGATCCATATGAGCAATGTTTCCCAAGACTCTAGACTAAGCTAATCTCCAACGAAAAGGAACTTTTAAAGAATGAGACAACAATATAGAAACCATATAAACAGAATCATTCTCCAACTAAAGGCACTTCCAATCATATTTCCAAGCAAAGTCAATCGTATTAATCGTCGCTGTCAACTCAACCTCAAAAGCATAGCCTACTCCCAAATGAATAGAGAAACAACTATGAACAAAATCACGATGTGTCCTAAATACTCCTGTGCATCTAGAAAGATCCAGAGTGTCAAAAGTAGAATCATTAATGTTGGCTTTAATTCAAGAATGAGGAGGAGGCCTCCAGACAACTTCAATAATATTAGGCGCTTTCTAGGGCTTATCTTTAATATGAAGCTCCTTCAAAATCATAAGTTCTATCACAGAATTAATATAGTAGCTAAAATCAAAGACTCAGCTTCTCTAATAAAATGCCATAAGAGAACCAATGCAAAATTAATGGAAGGCTTTTTTTTTTCCTTGAAAAGAGCCAAATTCCAAAAATGCCAAATAATCCAAAAAATAGAAGCCAGACCAACCTTCTAGAAAGAACCAAGTTGAGGACTCAAAGAACAATGTTGAGCTTTATTCCAAAGATCCACCACAGTGCCCTTTAGAGAAATAGGAGTACGGAAGATGGATGACAAAGCTGAACAAAGCTGCTAGGCAAAAGGACAATAAAGGAATAAATGTGACAAGTTCTCTGTGGAAACAATAACAAGATGGGAGATTAAAACTGGGTCTTATTAGTAAAGCCGCAGTAGGAAGACGATCATATAGAGTTCTTCAAAGTAAAATCGATCTCGAATAAGGAATAAAAAAGGACCAAATATGTTTTTCCTACAAACAATCATTAGTAGAACCAATAGTAGATACATAAGCATCGGAGTAGGTAAACAAACCATCTAGGGAACCCATCCAAAATAAGGTATCCATACCATCTAAATACACAACTGACTCAATTGTAACTGTAATGTTCAGAAAGCAAACTTTAAAAGTAGGGGGAGGGACCAACCTGAGTCTATCAGAAGATCACCAACTACACTCTCCAAAGGAGGATCGAGAACCATGGGAGAAAAAATTAAGTCAATCAATGAGGAACCTAACCAATTATCAGTCCAAAACTTAACCTCTAAATGCCTACCCACCAACCAATGAAACTCTTCGCGCAAGTCCTTATACAAAGGGCGAAGTCCAGTCCAAATAAAAAATTTAATTTGATATCGAAAATCACCATTACCTTTAAAAAAATGAGCACGGAGATAGATGAATAAATCAGAATCAATAGTCATCATTCTACAAGCGAATTTTTTAAGGACTTTATTAAGCATAGATAAATCACAAAGTCTTAAACAACCCTCCTCCTGAGGACAACAATATTTCTTTCAAGAAACTTGAACAGGTTTCTTTTTTAACGTAGAACCCAACCAAATAAAATTACGAATTGCCTTCGTCATTTTTCGCAACAGAGAACTTGGCCATTTGTAAATTTAAAATGAATGAAAGAGTGATCCATAAATCACAGAACTTACCAAAATAACTCTTCCAGCGAAAGAGAGTGATGAACCCATTCAATAATAAAATCTAGCCAACAAATTATCCATCCAATGAATCAACTACCTTTGTCGAGGAATCCCTACAAATAAAGGAACTCCTAAGTAATGCAAAGACTCTTCACCTCACTTCATACCACAAATTAGAAAGCAAATCCCAAACTCTCGCAGAGGAGATACCCTTATCGAAGTAGATATACGATTTCTTCCAATTAACCATTTGTCCCGAAAAAAGACCTATACAACTCAAAGACCGAGTGAATAGCTTTCATATTCTTAGGGGAAACTCTACAGAAAATAAGCACATCATTCGCATATAAAAAATGAGTAAGAGCACTCTTACCCCGAGGTAACGAGATAGAATCAATAACTTTTGAGCTGAATAAATAAGCTAAGTAATGACTTAAGAAGTCCTCAGCCAAGTAAAAAGGTAAAAAGGAAAGAGGATCACTTTGCCTGACTCATTGAGAGTAAGGAAAAAAAAAACACGAGGAGTCCCATCAAGAAGCATAAATATGCGAGCCAAATTAAAAATATTCGAAACCAAATCGATGAAAGTATCTGAAAAGTCGAAGGACTAGAGAATCTCTGGAACAAAAGGCCAACCAATAGAGTCAAAAGCCTTGCAAATGCCATTCTTTAAAGTAACATGACCACCAAAAGTTGAGTTGCCCAAAGAGTTGTAACATTATGAGTCTCTCATTGTAGAATCGCCTATTTGTCTATGTTGGACAAAACCAAACTGATTCAAAGAGATAATTCAAGAACAAATAGGACCCAATCTGGTAGTAAGGATTTTAGTGATAACTTTGAAAAAGAAATTCCCTAAAGCTATAAGACGAAACTGCTCCATTTTATTTGCCTCATTGACTTTTGGAATAAGAACCATAAAATTTGAGTTAATACCAAGGAACATCTTACCAATGCGAAAGAACCTTTGAACTACTAAAACAAAATCATCGCCTACAATAAACCATATCAAAAATAGTGTTTCGAATTTCTTGCTTAAGCGGAAGGCATGATAGAGCAGCATTATCCAACGGGGTAACCAAACATAGAACATGTTCACGAATAATAGAAAGATCACCTGAATAATGAGGCGGCTCAGAGAACAAAGAGGTGAAATAATCAACAATATAATAATAATATGAACTGAGTCAATCACAATCTCATCGTTAATTATCAGAGAAGATAAAATCTTATTGGCATTACGTCTTTTAAGAGTTGTATGATAAAATGAAGTATTCTGATTCTTTTCTTTTAGCCATTCGATTCGACACTCGTCTCTCGTGAAAAAATCTTTAAGGTTAAGACATTATCAACAACTAAAATATCTACCTCTTCTCGAAAAAATTCCTCAAAAAAACCGTCAACTTGCAACTTGTTCTGAATCTCTATAACTATATCTGAATCTCTATAACTATATAATAGCTTTGTTAATCTTGGAGCACAAATCTCCAAAAACCTCCCAATTCTAAATGCAAAAAGAAGTCCCGAGAAATTTGAATTTTTCGAAGAGGCGAGGAGTAGGACAATAAAAAACCAAAGAAGGCCAAATACCTAACAACTAAGTCATTTAATTGTGACAAGCTCAATATTTATAATAATATTAAAAAATAATAAATTATATGGGTTCCGGCACTATTCTAACTTTTTATATTTCTTCTATATACTGCATACACTTGCACATTCTCAAGTTCAAGAATCTTTTAGTGAATGCTACAGATAAATAATCATATATATATATATATATATACACACACATTGACGTAGAGATCAAAGAGAGAAAACCGCGTAAAGTGGGTAACGTTTGAGAGAGAGAGAGAGAGAGAGAGGGATCAGTTTCAGTAAGGCTTGGCCTTCATGCAGAGATGAAAAGCTCCACTAATCATAATCAAACAAAACAGAGAGCAATCGCCAAGTACTTCCTCCTCTCTCTCTTCCTCTCCCTCCCTCTCTTCGTCTTCCTTCTCTCCCTCCGACCCGGTCTCCGCCGGATCACCACCCCCGCCCCAATACCCACCAAACCCGAATTCGCCCCCAACGGCCTCAGGATCCGACCCGGCTACTCCTCTTACGAGAACTACATCCAGCGCCAGCTCAACAAGACCCTCAACCCGAAGCTCCGGCAAATATGGACGACCCGAGACTGGGAGCGCAAGATCAGGGTCTTCTCCCAATTCTTCCAGGACCTCAAACGACAGAGCCTCCTCTCGAACGACACCAGGGCGCTCTGCATCGGGGCCCGGGTCGGGCAGGAGGTGGAGGCCCTGAGGCGAATCGGCGTGTCCAACTCGGTCGGAATCGACCTGGTGCCCTACCCGCCGCTCGTGCTCCAGGGCGATTTCCACAACCAGCCGTTTCGAAACGGGAGCCTCGGCTTCGAATTCTCGAACGTGTTCGACCACGCGCTCTTCCCGGAGAAGTTCGTGGCCGAGATCGAACGGACGCTGAAGCCCGGGGGCGTCTGCGTATTACACGTGTCGATATCTAAGCGGGCCGATAAGTACTCGGCCAACGACTTGTACAGCGCGGAGCCGTTGGTGCGGCTGTTCAGGAGCTCCGACTTGGTTCACGTGAGGAAGATCGACGGGTTCGGGTTGGATACCGAACTAGTTTTCCGGAAACGAGAATTGATCTAACGGTCATGATTCTTCCACTTGTTGTTTTTTGGGCCAATTTAATTAATTTATTTGTTTTACTCTTTTTTGTCCTTTTTGATACTCCTAAACACGAGAAATTACGCCTTTTTTTTTTTTGGGTGGTAATATTAAAAAAGAGACAAGTTGATTTCGGTTTGTTTGGTTGGTATTGACAATTCATATCCACATGGCTTAGCTAGTTTTCATACTCATTTGTGCTGTCTTCCGGGGGCGTGCATGTATATTGTATTTGACCTTACGCGAATATTTTAATATTATTGAACATAATGCCAGTCACATGCATGTTTGGTGTACAGGTTAATGTCAACTTTGGCAATATTCAAGAAATATTCGTTGTTATTAATATTAGACATTAGTACTAGGTCAAGAATTTGGTTTACAGCCACTGATCGATAATTCATGTCATTTGTTGATTTATTGTGAGTTTTGTGTTATTTGCGTCTTATCTATTTAATAAGACTGACATGTCATAATATTTTAAGCATTATAATTATTTATTTATTTAATTTTTTCGCTCTAATTTTACTTAATATAAATTAGTTCTAATTTACTGTTTTTCGTTTAAATTGCAAAAAAATTATTAAAATGTATTTTTATAAAGATTTTGTTTAATATTTTATAATATATTTTGATAAAAAAAATTAATTAATCGTATTTGAATCAATTTCGTGTTAGGGTGTTTTAAGATAAATCATGTTTAAATTGCAAGGCCTACTGTAGAAAGAAATAATGGTTTATAATAGTACTATTATTATATAAAATGAAAAAAAGAGAGAGGGAGAGAGCAAGGTGGGAGCCATTAGCCATATCCAAACTCCGGAGGGGCCTAATTCTAATGCAAAAAATAATAATTTTATAAAGGAAAAGGGCGTTTTTAGGAAAATTAACGTTGAGAAAGAGGAGTAAAATGCAAGTAAAGAGGGAATTTGTTTGGCCTTTGAGAGACAAAAAGGAATTTCGTGATACTCCAACATTGATTACACCCCAATTCTAATTATACCCTGTAACCGTGGACCCACGATTAACTAAATATATACTTCAATAATGTTTATTAGTTTATTAGTGGTGTGCTAATATTGATCTTCAAGTTATTCTTTTGGATTTTACCCCGAAATCAAGGCAAGATATTGAAAACAACGTATTTGAATTTAGAACTATGTAGGACATTTTTTTCCCTCTTTTCTTTTAAAAGACTTCAGCAAATAATGTGAAAAATCACGCCAAGTGATCGAAAAATCATGCAACATTTTTTGTAAAATAATACAAAATGTGCTTACGTGTGTCAACACCAGGCTATTATAAAAGTGGAACCTACCAAAAAAATTTTAGGATTAGTAATAATAATTCTTAAATTATACTCACTTTATTAATTTGATTCCAAAATTTTAATTTACATAATAATGATTATAAATTATACAATTGTTATAACAATAATTCTATTATCACAAATTATAAATCTTTTAATAAAAAATAGTCATAGAAAAAAAAGTATAATTAGATATCGATATCATTTACTTCTACGAGTGAGAATTTCATTGTCGGTCATGATTACTATATTGTATACGACTCATTTCTATTCAAAAATTAATAATTTGTGAAGAAAAAAAAAGAATCATTGTTACAATAATTGCATAAATTATAATAATCTATTGTATAAGTTGAAAATCTAGAATCTAATATAATTACCAAACTGTGTGCTCTGTAATGACTTATTTTTGTTAAATATTTAATAATTTACAATAATAAAATCATTGTATTATTGCAATAGTTACCAAATTAAAAAAAAAAAAAAGACTATTACTGTATGTTAGAAATTCTATGACCAAAATGGTACAATAAATTAATCCAGGACCTATTGCAAAAATAACCATTTTTCAAACATAATTATACATAGACCAAATTTTGAAAATTATTTGAAAAATGACCTTTTATATTTAATTGATCAAAATACATATGTATAAAATTGTTTTATTTTTTAAAATATAAATCAACTAGAAAAGGGTCATTTGTTGAAATAAAATTATAAAACAGCCGTTTATTAAATAGATGTAAAAAACAATCATTTTTTAAATTGATCTAAAAAGGGACTTTTCTTATAGATACTCTATTAGATACGCTTAACGTCTTTTTCAAAAGCTTTCAACGTCTGCCAAATGGAATGAAATAGAAAACAGCTCAAGTACGAAGAATCTTACACTGGAAAATTGAGATTTAGAGAAAATGACAATTCCATACAACTTTTCTGCAACAAGAGTATTAAAAAGAACTATATGACTCGAAAAAAAAAAATTACAACTATGATAAATAAGTGAACTATTAATTGGCTTGACTGTCTGGAACAAAATCAACTTGCTGACTCTCATCTTCCATCTGTAACTGGGAAGCTGTTAGTTTGGCCTTGTGGTATCTGCTTGAGCTTCTAAGTACCGTTCCAAAGTCCATATCCTTTGCCCTTGAAATGCTACCCAACAATAGAGAGGGGAAAGACTTTAGTACTAATAATTGGAAGGCCAAACATAAGAAAATGGTGTTATTTTAGGAACTTACCTTGATTTCATGATGTTTCTTCCTTCACTTTCCGTTTCGTCCGAGGTATCAGATCCTGTTCTCAAAAATTTTAACTTAAAATGTAGAAACGTGAAAAATGAGAATGAGCTCTACCTTATACCTTTTTTTATTTTTTAATAATTTTTTGTCCAAGGTAAAACGGAAGGAAAGCAAAAAAATAATAGAGCATCTTGACAGAATAGAGAAAGCAATACGATGCCCATAACATGTTATAAACATGCAAGAGTAATAGGAAATCACATAAAGCAATGCCACAATAAGCAGGACAAAATTTTCTGAATTACCAGTCCGTGGCAAGTTTGGATTTGCATTGCTCTCCCCATCCGAGTAGACTGATGAGTAATCTGATTGATTTTTGTTGCTGGCATCTGAAGCGTCATCCACTTCTTCATCCTCAGAACTCGCATCACCAACCTCGAAAATTGACCCTGGTGTAGCTAAAAGCTTTTTCTGGTGTTCTGCACTGTTCACAATTTCGCCATTATTCTTGTTAGAAACTTTGCCACCAGACGCATGATTGTTGTCTACACCTGATCGTTGCTTGTCGCTCCTCATATTTTGACTAGTCATGATCATTGACCTTTGCAAGCTAGAATGTGAGACAGAAACTGAAGCGGTGTTTTTCTTCGAATGCACTTTTGTCCCAGCAGCATTGGCAACATTGGGCTTTCTGGTGCCTTCAGGTGTAGAATCTAACTGATCAGACGTATTAGATAACGAAGCTTTAGCCCCCTTCCTAGAATCTTTCAGTTGCTTCTTCTCAGGGTGAACTGTGGAGTCATTAGACTTATCCTTTGATAAAGACACTTGCAGAGGAACGGTGCTATTTTTAGCTGGAAATTTGGCTTCAAGCCCTTGCTTATCATTCGACTTCAGTGAACTCGGCAAATCAGATGAAGTTCGATTCAAACGAGCATCATTTTTTGTAGTCATCTTGGATTGTAGAATAATCGCTGCTCTCTTCGCCTTAGTCATCTTGTCAACTCCACTAGAAGCAACAACTTCAGGCAAGTGTTTCTCCAAGTTATTTTTGTTGCCTAATTCAGAAGCTTCGATCTGATTATTAGCTTCATCTGCATTGCCAGTCTCAGGAGGATAGTCTGTTAGATTAGCTTTAACAGGACGTACTTTGTGACTATGGTCAAGTTTGTGTGATTGTACTTTGGTAGACTTGGCATATTCTGAATTTGGTTGAGTAGGGACAACATCAGTGTCAGCTCCCAAATTCTTGGATTCCAACCTTTCTTCTTTTGATTGATCTTTGAGAGCTGGTTTTTCCGACCTACCTTTCTTTTTTGTACTAGATGAAGATACTACCTCAATTTCAATCCCTTGCTTATCATTTGACTTCAGTGAACTCTGCAAATCAGATGAAGTTCCATTTGAATGAGCATCATTTTTTGTAGTCTTCTTGGATTGTAGAATAATCGCTGCTCTCTTTGTCTTAGTCATCTTGTCAACTCCACTAGAAGCAACAGCCGCAGGCAAGTGTTTCTCCAAGTTACGTTTCTTGCCTAATTCAGAAGTTTCGATCTGATTATTAGCTTCATCTGCATTGCCACTCTCAGGAGCATAGTCCGTTAGATTAGCTTTAACAGGACGTGCTTTGTGAATATGGTCAAGTGCATGTGATTGTACTTTGGTAGAATTGGCAAATTCTGAATTTGGTTGAGTAGGGACAACATCAGTTTCTGCTCCAAAATTCTTAGATTCCAACTTTTCTTCTTTTGATTGATCTATAAGAGCTGGTGTTTCCAACCTACCTTTCTTTTTTGCACTAGATAGAGTTACTACCTCACTTTTATTATCAGATCGTTGCATTGAGCTTTGCTCAACTATATTTCGATCCTCTAGTTGCATATCCAGAAGGTTCTTTTCTGATAACTTCCGTTTCCTTTTAGGTTCCTTTCTCACTTGCTTTTCCACATTTTCTGCTTTTCCCTGATCTTTTCTGGTTTGCTGCATGTTCTTCCCCTCATTTCCACTGAGGTCATCATTTTCCTTAGCCAGAAAAGTATTTTCCGTACTCAACTCCAATCCTTTGTTCCCATTCCTTTGAGACAAACTGCTCTCCTCCTTCCTAACATTATTGCCAGGCTGTTGACTGTAATTAGCTTCAAGAGGCTGACCAATAATGTTAGACTTAGGTCCTTCAGTATCTTCTCTACCTGATGTGACCAGAGTTTTCCCAACAGAATCCTTTGTCTTTCTAACTTTTCGGGTTTTACTAGATTTTGAAGGTACAATTTTAACACTTTCACCCAACAAATCAGCAGTGACATTTACACTTTGTATCTTTACCTTGGTTGTATCCTGGGTACATGGATCAGGCTCGTTTGCCTGCATTCTGTCTTTCTTTGACAATGCTCTTTGTTCCGCTGCTCTTTCAGCCTGAACAGTTCCAGAATTCTTACCCCCAGATACCCGATCATCCATTTGCTGATCATTGGGCTCTTCCATAGCAAGAGGACAATTACTTTCAACATTAACAGGGTAAAGATTCTCCGAATTTCTCATTTTATCTGCTGCACATGTTGCTTCCTTTACAGTTGCATTACTTTTATTTCCAACATCTATAAAAGAACCAGAATTAATATGAATCAGCAGAGTTTCTGTTTAGAATTGTCTATATTTCTGGGAAAAAAAAAAATCAAGCAACACAATATCAAAAGTATTCCTTTCACATATCAATATACCACACAGGGCTCACCTATTGCTGTGGGGGCATATTTTCCAGCTTCCTGGATGATATCAGAACACTTTTCTTTCATAAAGGTTCTGCAGATTTCCAGAGGTGTTATTCCATGTTCACCATGCACAGGAACAGATGCAGTATCAGGTTCTCCATCTGAATCTTTATGGTCAACTTTTGTGGTGACTTTGTAATGCTCTCTTAAAACATTTTTCTCCGCAGATGGAAGCCCAGCAACTACTTCATTAAGTTTATCCCCTGATTTTTTCCCTTTTTTCCACTTCCTTCTTCCAGAACTGTTCTTCATCAGATGGCCATCATCCACAGGCTTGGCAGTTGAACCATCTAAGGTATCATTTTCAATCTTCTTCTTGTCCCCTAAATGGTGCTGCGATAAAACTTCTGGCTTAGAGATCTCTTTAACAGAATCGGTATTTTCTTCTTGTAAACATTCAGTCTTGTGTTTTCTTTTAGCAACTTGTTCAGATTGTGAAGCTTCTTCCACTAACATGTTGGATTCCTCAGGAATGTCGCCCTTAGATGATGCTGACTGGTGCTGAGATATAATTTTTGGGTCAGAGGCCAATTTAACAATAGCAGTACTTTCTTCTTGTAAATGTTTAGTCTTGCGTTTTCGTTTTGCAACTCGATCAGATTGCGAAGCGTCTTCAACTAACATGTTGCTCTGCTCAAGAATGTCAGGCTTAGATGTTGCCGAATGGTGCTGAGATACACTTTCTGGCTTAGAGGTCTCTTTAACAAAATCAATATTTTCTTGTTGTACATGCTCAGTCTTGCTTTTTCTATTTGCAACTTGATCAGATTGCGAAGCTTCTTCAACTAACATGTTACTCTGCTCAAGAATGTCAGGCTTAGATGTTGCTGAATGGTGCCGAGACACACTTTCTGGCTTAGAGGTCTCTTTAACAGAATCAATATTTTCTTCTTGTACATGCACAGTCTTGCCTTTTCTATTTGCAACTTGATCAGACTGTGAAGCTTCTTCGACAAACGCGTTGCACTGCTCAAGAATGTCGCCCTTAGATACATCACCTTTGGTGCTGAGATATAATTTCTGAGAAACAATTTCGGGCCCAGAGGTCCCTTTACCAGAACCAATATTTTTTTCTTGTAAATGTTCAACCTTGCGTTTTCCTTTTGCAACTTGATCAGATTGTGAAGCTTCTTCAACGAACATGTTGTGCCACTCAAGAATCGCATGCTTAGATGCATCACAGTTGCACTCGACGTGTAGCTGGGGAACTTCACCTTTCTTATTAGGATCACTAGGCCCTTGTTCATGAGTACCATTGAAAGGAAGATCAACCCCATCAGCTGAAGTATTCGAGATGATACCAAAGCAAGTGAATAAGTTGTCAGAATCAGGATTGTGGGCAAGCTGTTTTTCGTCACTTTTCTCTACTCTAGATGCATCAACACTAAGAAACCAGTTCTTCTTGGCCCAATCAAAAGCATCATTTACAGTCATACAATCTGGTAGGTGATAGAGGCGGCTTTTACGCTTTACCTGCCAATTATACAAAACATCATTACTAGACTGTTAAACTGCAAAACAAAGAAATGGCAAACAGCCACACTGCGCATGACGGAGAAACTTACCTTTAGAGCATGAACCACTATTTGCCCAATATTAGTGAAGCACAATGCATGTTCTTTCTCTATTTTCTCTGCCCATAAGCAGCAGAGATGTCATTCGTGATAGCCACAAATTTAACAATTGCTTCGTCAAAAGTAGAAAAATATGACACTATGGAAGAATGAAGCACCATGGCAAATTTTGCTCAAAACCGAATTATAAGGCAACCACTTAAGAGCAAATTAGCCACGCAGGTTTCAACCATTTAAGCTTCTTATAATGGTAAGTAAACACTATACATGTGCCACTTGAGGCGAGCCTCAAGTGGTTGGGTGAGAGTGGTCCGGGTTTAAGTCCTTGTGAATGTATGTTATTATAATAATTAAAAAAAAAAAAGTAATACAAACCCACCAAAGAATCATGTTAAATCTAATGGGTCCTAACAATAATGCTGACCGCTAAACGAGCATTTCATCAATACCCAGCTCGTTTAACTTCATATAAAGAATAAAAACATCACTATTTTGAGTCTTTAGTACCCCAAATCCGAGAAAATAAGAGGGCAAAGGGGAATAAGGAATAATGTACTTTTGAGATCGGAAACGGTGTCGAGGTGGGAGACGACCATGGCGAGGTGAGTGTCGAGGCTGGTGTCTACGAACACGGTGTGCTTAGCGGCCGCGGCGGCGACGTCGGAATCGGAGGCGGCGCTCAGTATAAGCGCCATAGATTTTGGGGGGCAAAAGAAGAGATGNGACCGGGACAGTGTACCCTCTGCCTGCTCCGCGGCTTTTGGTGCGTACTCGTCTCCCGCTGCTCGATGGTCTCATTCCTCGATCAAACTTTTAAGCTCACAATACAACTCTCTCCACCCGAACCGACCTCATTGTTTCTGGTTTTGGGTCCTGACCCGAGACCGTATTCGCTTTTGTGGGTTGGACTTGGATCAGAAAGTCCACAACCTAAAATCTGGTCCAACGTCTAACTAGTCCGAAGTCAATTCGACTAGTATCATTTTCGCAACTAATAATTAAACAACAGTTTCCTATATTCGTACAGACTTAAACTTCGTGCGGTTTCTCTCTTGGATAAATGACCATATTAATTATTGAATTATGGAAATAATCTCATTTTGGTCTTTAAACTTTAAATTGTGTCATATCTATCCTTAAGATATTAAAAATATTTCATTTTAGTCATTTTACTATACATTTTGCATTTCTCATTTTGTATAGATGGTTTTAAATAAAATATCACATTTGGACAATTCTACGTTGCGCTATTGTTTAGTATACAACTAAATTTTGTACAACCAATCATTTTTTAAATTACTTTAACTCATGTTCTAATCTCTTTATAGTAATTAACTATACTTTTAGATAAAAAAGAAATAAGTACAACAGAATAACAAATATATCTCATGTACTCTGTTTAGAATAAAATGAAATATATCACAAAAAGACTAGAATGAAAGTTTTTTTAATAGTTTAATAACTATAATGAAGTAATTTAAAATTTAAGAACCAAAGAGAGATTTTTTTCATAATTTAGGGATCAATAAAGCCATTTATTTTTTTCGAGTCATAATTGGTCCCCTTACTCAATATTTTAGGTTAACGATTGGATTTGAGATTAAGGGAGTAAAAGACTATTTTATTTAGAAATTTTCGTCTAACTAATGTTACAAATGTATATATTTTTATTTTTATGGGCTTGGTTCAAGTTTCCTGTTTTCGCGGTTGGTTAGGTTACTCAAAATCTTCCTATTTTATAGAGATAATTTGATATGCACACCGTACAAGTAGGAAGAATAGAAAGAGCATTTGTTTTGGTTACTTATTATAGGAGAGAGCTGGAGGGAAAGGACATTATCCACCCAAGGGCTACTCCTTAGAGAAAGGCAAAAACTAGAAAAAGAAAAGTTGATTGCTTGTAACAAGGCTTAATTTATAATCAAAATCATAAAACATCAAAAGGAAATAAAGTCTGAATTATCAGAATTACAATCAGCGTTCTCAAGTTTAACCAACAAAAGAAACTGCCTTTCCTATCCAATCTTTGAAACGAAGCATTATAACAACGGCATGATCTCCATTATTATGCGCACCGCTAAGCTGTCCAACTACTTCGATGACACGTAGAATCTTTCTAATCCGTTTTCCGGGAATCTTTCAGTTGCCCCCTCTTTCGGATCCCAAGGCAAAACCGCAGACGCCATGCATCAATGGCGGATTCTGGCAATGAAAGTGCCAAACCCCACAGAAGGGAATGGGGCCAGTAAGGTGTGCAACGAGGTTCATAGCCTATCCAGCGCATGGCTGCTTGAGCATAGCCATCAGTCGATGGAACGAAGAAGGAAGATCTCCTGATTGATGCCATCTTTGTTGCTACATATAATGGAACCTGCATGAAAGGAATTCTTAGTTTGACAAGATAAACATAAGTCTAATCTAGTGGCAAGCTTTCAAACCTTGGTATTAACCCGACTATGAGATACTAGCATACAAAACTACAAGGCATATGGGCCTTTTTTGGCATATGAACAAAACACATGTAGCATAATCTAGTTGAAACTCCTTTTGTTGATAACGCATAGTATTCGTATTAACGTCTGAGGCTTGGACAAGTTTAGTTCTATAGTAAATTATGAGGCCAGGCAGGAAAAGTGATGCATAAAACTCTCAAGTGGGTTAGCTATGCAAAATGCTTTACCGCATTGCCCTGATTGGGTCATTAATTGGTACCAATGTCCATCCACCATCCTTATTGGTGATGTTACTGATTATCCATTCTCTACCTTGAAACAGAAATCTTATCCTATTAATGGATACTTTGAACTATCATGTTTAGCATATGATACTCACTGCGTTTAAAGCAGGCCAAAGTTTGTATACAGTGGCCAATCCCTACCCGAGTTCTAACATGACACATAAAGTTGCTCAGTTAGTGACTTGGCCAAGAGTTGGCTTACATGCCAGAGACTCATGCTTAATAGTAAATAGTCACACCATATAGAAAATTTTCATATTTTCTTTCCAACAACCTGGAAAGAACCAAAATGCTTTTCCAATTTCAGCTAAAAGGAAAGATAAAAACAATATAAGATATTATGATGGTCCACAAAGAAAGTTGAACAGCTATGGCATTGGGATATCGATTATTTACAGTTTTTGTCAACAAAATCAAACCAGGGCATTTCATATTTCAGATATTCACAATCTATTATCTTTTCAAGAAGAAAAAGGAAAAGAATAAAACTCAAGTGATCCGATCAATAAAGCAAATATGACTGATAGACATAAACATTACCTGACACTGAACATCGATACCACTGTTCTTGTACTCAACATAGAGACACCTCGAGAACTGATCAATATATCTGAATCAAAAGTAAAAGCAGCCGAAATAAACAAACATGTATAGATCTCAGAAAATAAGATACACACACACATATATATATATATATATTCACACATATACTTACGCTTTTGTGGCAGCATAAACAGCATAGAGAGGATCACAAGGAATGACAATAGCAGCACCAGAACCAATATTGACAATAGCACCTCGCTTCCTCTGTAGCATTCCTGGAAGAACAGCCTGAGTGACCTTAGTGGTGCCTTCAACATTGACCTTAATCAAATTCTTCAAAAGCTCCTCATCCAACTCATGGAAGAATCTAGCATAAGGGTACGATATGCCAACATTGTTAATCAAAACCCCAACATCTAACCCTTCAATGACCTCCCGAATCCTCTGAACGCCCTCGTCAAGGTCGCCACTGAAATCAACAACGACGGTTTTTATCTGGGTCTTACCGAATTTGGCCTGAATCGAATCCGAAACTTCCTTGAGCTTATCCGGGTTTCGACCCACCAGGACCAAGTTAAGCCCTTTACGAGCCAATTGAAAGGCAAACCCCTTTCCAATACCATCAGTAGGACCAGTAACGAGTGCCCAAGAGCCGTACTTCTTGAGATTCTTGGCGGGTCTGAGAAAATTGACGTAGACCCATTTAAGGAAAGCGATAGAGAATTTCAGAACCGAGAGAGAACCAGCTGTGAAGAGAAGCAAAACCCAGAAAGGCTGAGCCTTGAGATTGGCCACGAAGCTGAGCACCATGGCTGCTTCTTTTGGGTTTGGATCTGAATAAGAAAATGGATTTGTACGGAGAGGCTGTGAATGTGAAGTGACCCAGATGAGGAAAAGGGATGGATTTAGAGGAGAGACGGAGTTAACGAGAGGAAGAGGGGAGGCCCACCATTGACGGAGTAGAGAGGGTTAGGAAGAAAGAAACTGAGATGGGGTTTAGATTTATGGAAGCCTACAATGAGAAAGAGAGTAGAGTTGGGTGAAGTAGATGAGCGGAAAACCACCACATTTAACTAAGAACAACGACACTCATAACTGAACATGGGAACTGTATAATCGAAAACAATTAAATTATATATATATATATATTTATATATATTAAATAAGCTCTGTTTTTCCTCTGCCAACGGTGCAAGGGTTCTGTTTTCTCCATTAATTTAGATTGACTGAATTAATTTTAAAAATAAAACTCTTTGATTATTTTTTTTTCTTTTGTTTTGATAAAGAAAATTAAGAGAGAAATATAAACATATAATAAAAGTCATCCATTTTTTTAAATTAAAAAAAAAAAATTAGGCGCCATATTTTTCACTTTGTCTCGATTTCGGTATTATATGAATAACCGTTTGTCATAGTTTTTAACTTTTTTGGAATAAAAATTTGGAAAAGTCTTCCAAACAAAAAAATGGTGATAGGGTCACACTTCTTTGAATAAATCTCATTAATAAAAAACATCTTCTTACAATTTATCCAAACTCTCAAAATAAATTTTAGATCCTAAAAGAATCTTTGAAAGTTAGGATCAACCAAGCTTAAAATGAAATTGAAAATGAAATTGATCATGTAACAAATTTAGTTAAAAGAATAGTACTAAAGATTTTACTTTTTATATTATCTTCAAGTGATACGTGAATGTTCGTGACAATTGATGAATGTTATTAAATTTATTTATAGTGAGTTCTAATTCGTTAATTGAAAGACGACACTTTACTTTACTACATAAATGTTGAATGAAAAAGATGAGATAAGAAGTTGAATTAAAAAGATGAGATAAAAAATGAGATAATTAGCATTGGATCAATTTCGTGTTAACCCAATACAATACAAAAATGAGATATTTATTGATATTTTAAGATTTTAAATTTATTTCACTATATTTTAAACATGTTTAGATATGTTTATTTGACTTATTTAATCTATAATATTGTTTTTTATAAGATTTAATCTATAATAATGTTAAATTTGAATAATCATATTAACAGAGTCATAATCATATACAAGATATGACACATGTTGTGCCACGTTAAGCTTATATTTACAAAATAAAATTTCTAATTTTATTCATTTGCCAATTTTGAAAATTACAAATTTATAAAAACAAATTTTAAGTAGTTTCATGTGATAACATAGAGTAGCTTAATTGTTGCATTGTTCAAATTTCTACCATGCATTGTAGCATTAGAAGCTTTTTTTTGTATTGTAACATTATTTATTCTCGTACTTTATCACTTTTCAATTAACTGAAAAGGAAAAGCTTGTTGTCATTTACGATGTTGCAACATTATTGTCTGTATTTATTGACAGTAATTATTGATTGATGTTGCAACATCATCGTAATATTTGACCAGATATTTTTGAATGTGTTTTTATGAATTTTATAGTTGTCATATGATTGAATATATGTTCAATTAGTTGTGTTTTAATCAGAAATATCAATGGTTAATATTTGCCTTATAGGAAAATTATATTCTCATATTTCTTTCTTATTTAGCTTGTTTTAATGAAAATTGATTATTGATTATTTAATATTTCTAGAAATAATCAATTTTGATTTTAGTCAATCAGATTTTTTTTATTAGACTAATTCTATCTGATTATTTTGACAGCTTACATTTTTATGGAAACTACCTTATAGTATAAAAGTATAAAACTTATCTCTTAAGTTGTCGTTTCCTTATTTATTCTTAGCTAATTATTATTGTGTATAAACACTTTTTATTTGTTTGATTTATGTAAGAAACAGAATTTTTATTTCAGGTAATAAATTAACATTTTTTTTAGAAAGGTTACAAATCTGGGTATTTAGACAGGTTCGATGTTGTAACATCACTGTGTAAAATCAGCAATAATTTCAAATCAGTCTAGGTTAGAGTCCTAGGTGTACCATGTATGTTTGAGATTTCCATTAGAGCAATACTTAGTTAATCTGTCTACAATTTATTTTGTAAGACTATGAGGGATTCTTAGTCATGAGAGTGCTTCAGGAGAAGGCAGATTCCGTAAAATTTAAAGGGAGTTCAGACGGAAAGAATCACATCAAGTCGAGGGGATCTCGCTAGACATATTAGTAAAGGAGTACTGGCATGTTGCAATATTTAAAAGAGGGAGTCTTTTAAATTTGATTGGTGTTTGTACTCACACTATTCTTTACTAATAAATTTATTTCTCTAGGCGTGGCCTCTTGGATGTAGACTATCAGGAGATAGTTGAACTAAGTAAAAATATTGTATGTCAAATTTTTACTTTTCAGTGTTATAACATCCATATCATAATTTTCTGCATATTAACTTTTCATAATTAATCAGATTGTTAATTATATTCGGTAAGAATATAAGAAACAGTCATAATAGACAGTGTCTTTCGAATATTGTGAAATTGATCAAGAAGGGTTTTAAGACAAGAAACCGTGGCAAAAGCTGCACAAAACGCTAAAATAAAGAGCACTGTTAGATTTGAAAACCTGCATTTTCTAAAATTGAAAACATGAAAGTGCATAATTCTCGAACTACTAAACATTCATCTATTTGTTGTATGTCATGCTAATATATCTTATTTTTGTATGATTAGTTTAAGACATGTTTTAATGTGAACTGTTATTTTCTGTTTTTGTTATCTATTTAGATTCTGCTTCAAATATATCTGCTAATTTGAATTTAATTCTTGTGCTTAAAGACATAAACTTTAAGAAGAGGAAAGAGCATGTTATGATTGTACTCAGTTACATGGATCTAGACTTTACACCCAGGAAAGAATAACCTGCTGCTCTTACAGATGAAAGTTCTGCTTTGGCTGTTAAGAACTTTGAGTAGTGGGAACGTTCTAATTGCATGAGTCTCGTGATCATAAAATATTCCACACTTGAGACTATTAAAGGCACTATGCCAAAGGTTGATAATGCTAAGGCGTTCCTTGACACAATTGTGAAACGTTTTGAAAATGAGTGAAAAAGTAGAAACAAGTACCATGTTGAACAATTTCTTTGCTATGCATTCTAAAGGTAAAAGGAGCATCAGGGAGTATATCATAGAGATATCTAATCTGGTTCCAAATGCTCCAAATCTAAAAGTACTTAAGTTAGAACTGTCGGATAACTTGCTCGTACAATTAGTTCAACTCTTTCTTCTACCACAATTTAGTCAATTTAAAGTAAGTTACGATACCTAGAAAGAAAAATGGGTCCTTAATGAGCTCATATCTCAGTGTGCAAGAAGAGTATAGATTGAAACGAGATAAGACAGAGATTGTTCACCTAATGACAATCTCTCGATATAAGAAAAGGAAAAGGACTAAGGATAAAGGAGCTGCATCTGGGACTTCACAAAATAAAGAGCAAAAAAAAAAAAAAAACAAAATGATGAATCATATAGGATGATAATGAACAAAGATTAGGTGCAACTAAATAGATAACTATATCTAGACTTAAGAAATAATTTGTAGTACTTTAAAAATAAGTACTAGGATAATGATTTAGTAAATTTCTCTCTTTTTTTTAAAAAAAAATATGTAGAGCTACGGATGATTATATGCAAGGAGCTTGGAATTTTGTAAAGACAGTAGAAAAAAATTTAGGTTATCTAGAGAGGTTATTATGTCCTTGTAAAGAATGTCGTAATTTGAGTCACCAATATGTAAATGTTGTTTATGAGCACTTGGTCATTAAGGAAATGAATCCTAGATATACAAATTGGTTCCACTATGGAGAGGAGGCAAATTCTAATGAAAACATTGAGGAAGTGAACTTAGGTGATACGTATAAATTGTTTAGGGTTGCATATGAGTATGAAGAAGATTTCTCCCAACGTTCTGAAGAAAATACTCATGAGAAGTTTGCAGAAGAGTTGGAGGATGCCGAAACTCCTTTATTTCCTAGTTGTACAAAATACACAAAATTGTCGGCCATGATTGCTCTATACAAATTGAATACTGTATATGGTTGGTCAGATAAAAGTTTTGATGGCTTATTAGAGCTTTTACATGACATGTTACCCACTCCCAATGTGATTATTAAGTCTATGTACAAAGTTAGAAAGTTTCTAAAAACATTTGACTTAGGATACTATAAGATCCATGCCTGTGTAAATGATTGCTGCTTATTTAGGAAAGAAAATGAGATCTTAGAGAATTGTCCTAAGTGTGGTGTATCAAGATAGAAGGAAGACAAACATACAAAGAAGTTTTATGGAAGTCCGTCCAGGTACAATATAAATATGTATTTATATGTGTGAATTTAGTATATACATATGTGTGTGTGAGAGTTTGTAACATTGTTTAGACTTTTTCATTACTGATAATTACATTTTATTTATAAATATAGGTGAGATACAAACTGGATAGGTCATGGAAAAAAGATTATGTATTTAAGACAATGGGAGCACTTTGGAGAGCATCAAAATCAAGACTGGTCAAAGATATCAAAGAAGCAAAAAATGATGAAGAAATAATGAAGCTTAAGCCAGATAACATCAAGTCAATTACTGAATGGAAAGCTTTTGTGAGGGAGAAAACAAGCATTGTATTTCAGGTTCACCGGTTATTTCTTATCTAAGATTTGAAACAACTTAATTGAATGCGTTTGAAATACATGTCTTATTATATTTACTTTTTAAATAAGGAAAAAAGTGCCAAGTTTAGAGATCTAAGAAGGAGACAATTATCTCATACAACTAGCCGCAAAGGATATGCTCGATTGATTGAGGATATGGTATGATTATAAGCATTATATTAGTTTTAATTGAAATATCACTGCTTTCGTCCTTTTAATGACAATTATCTTTCATATTTAAAGGCTAGAAGTAGTAGAGGAAAATTAAAGTTATCTAGAGTTGATGTCTGGACAAAGGCACATAAGAAAAAGAGTAGTATACCTGTCACATTAGAAGTTAAAGAAGCTTTGGTATTAACTTTATTTCAACTTAATTTATAATACCCGGATAGTTTGAAGCTGAAAGTTTCATTCTTAGTTTTGTTTTGCAACCAATTAAAGAAGAATCAAGAATTTTTTTGTCATGCTTATAAATGACATAACTAAGATGCCAAATAATGGTTTTATTG